>JAQHUG010000072.1:6929491-6941034 GCA_028555095.1 Dicrostonyx torquatus
CAAGTGGGAGCGTGGGAGCTCACCGACTCCAGACTAACAGCTGGGGAACCTGCATAAAACCAAACTAGGTCCTCTGAGTATGGATGACAGTTGTGTGACTTGACTTGGGCAGTTTTTGTGGGGGCCACTAGCAGTGGAACCAGTATTTATCCCTAGTTCATGATCTGGCTCTTTGGAGCCCATTCCCTATGGAGGGATACCTCACTCAGCCTAGGTACAGTGGGGGGCCTTGGTCCTGCCTCAAGTGATGTGGCAGACTTTGTTGACTCCCCATGGGAGGCTTCACCCTCTCTGAGGAGTGGATGGGGGGGTGAGGTGGGGAGAAGTTGAGGGGAATGGGAGGACAGAAGGGAGAGGGAACTGGGTTTGGTATGTAGAATAAAATTGTTTTAAAAGGGAAAAAAAAAGGAAGAGAGTCTACAATAGGCTTGCATGCTGTTATTGTGGTCAGACTCGCGTGTCTCTCTTAGGTCTATGCTAACAGAATTGTTGCCAGAAAGGAAACAGCTCATTCTACACACAAAGTAAGGAAAAGGAGACACGGTAGAGGCCCAATAGGGTGAAGCCTTCAGTCCAGAGTGGATTTAACACAGCTTAAGCACCAGGCTTTGGTTTCTACATCTCCCTCTGTTGCCTGTGACCTTGGGAATGCTGCCTGGTATTTCTAAGCTTTACATTTATTTTTATGTGTGTAAAATGAGAATAAACTGGCTGCTTTACAGGTGAGTACGTACCTGTTGGGATAATATACAGTGCACCCAGGTCATAGGAAGTGTGTTCTGTCAATGTTAATTGGGAGTGACAGGAGGAATGATGGAACAGTACTGTATATAGGAGAACATAGAAAAAAACTTCACTTCCTCAATTGCTGTGCTCCATAGTGTCTGTGGATCGGGGCATTCCCAGAATGTGTACACCAAAGGTTCCTTAATACTGTCTTAATGTTTGCAGCCCTGTACCAGCCTGGTGTCCATCAAGGCTACTGCTTCCTGGGTTGCCTCCAGTCCTATTGCTTTCTAGGTGTTTGCAATGCTGATTGATGTTTGAGAGGTACAGCTTTAATAGACACGTTACCTCTGTATAGTTCACAGCTGGAGAAGATTCTTCATCAGACAAGAGCATTTGAGCTTTTGCCCAGGCTTAGAGGGGATCAGCAGTGCTCTTCATGTGGACTCTGCAGCTAGAGTTCTTTCTGTAGAATACAGTGCATCATAGTGCTAGCAGCAGGAGGTGAGTGGAGGGAGCAGAGAGGAAGAGAGAGCAGGAGGGATAGATGGATGATAGATAGATGGCATGTGTATATATATATATATATATATGTATGTATGTATCGATGCATGCATACATACATATATACATAGGTATCCTAGACTAGACAGGTTCAATATAGGTTATCCTTTATGAGACACCCAGTAATAATCATCCTCCGAAGAACAGCTGGTGCCATTGGAGAAATCAGGATGCTGGGAAGGGGCTAAGGACGTATGAACTGATCCCATGTGGGAGAACAGAGGAAAGCAATCTGATCCTCATACTGAATCCTGAATTCAGGCTGCCATAGGTTGGGGCAGGCACCCTTGTGTACGGGGATGGAAATGGCCTCCATGGCCTCCTTTCCAGAACGACTTTTAAGGTATTCATCCAGAGCACACCGGGAAAACACAGTCTGTCAGATTTTACTTGCCCAGTGTTAGGACAAAGGTGCTAGTTCAAACAATTAGGGCTTAAGGTGTGGGGAGGAGTTCCCATCTTGCTGTGCGGTCTGTGGAACTAGGACAAGAGCAGAATCTGGATTTAGGATATCTGAGGGGAATTGAGTAAGATGAAAAACAGTTTTGTAAGTACATGAAGGTGGAAAGAGGACATGGTGATTATGTCTTCTTCCTCCTAATGTTTAGAAGTTCTTCAGTGGACCTTCTGTGTGCTACTCTCTCCCTATCTGTAATCTCCGTGAACCCTCATGAGAAGAGCCCAGGGCTGGACATCATCACACCTACTTTAAAGATGAATTTACTTAAGACATACACCTAAGTGAGCACTGGTGAACCTTACTTCCAGGACACAGCTAGGCTAATTAGGAACTACCCCATGCATCACATGAAGTTTCCCTCCAGGTTTCTCAGAAAAAAAAAAAGAAATATAACTTAATATGCAGACAATAAAATTAACATTGTTTAAATCTTGCTCTCCTTTACCCCCCAAAATGATTATTCCTGGCTCATGGCTCCTGCTTCTGCTAAGACTGTGGGTTATGGAGAAACATGAAGGATTTCTTTGATTTTTGTTGTTTTTTTTTTTTTTTGAGACAGGACCTCACAATGTAGCCTTGGTTAGCCTGAAACTTTGTGCACTAGGCTGACCTCAAGCTCACTTGACCCACCTGCTTCTAGTTACTGAGTGCTGGGTTTAATGGTATATGCCACCATGCCCTGGCAAGAATTTCTTTTTAAAAATACTAGACTTTGAAAGTTCTGTATATTTATACATTGTACTTGATCATATTCATTCATTATCACCTCCCTCTAACTCCTGTTAGTGCCACCCGTCTCTTTCCTAAGTTCATGTACTCCATTTTTATTTGTTATTGATAAATGCCAGCATCCAGTACATGTTGCTTACATGGCGATGGATGTAGAATGGGGGGGGTGCTGGTACCTCTGAGGCCTCTCCTTGGCAGAGGAGCTATTGGTAGAGGATGGTTACTGAGGGAAGGAGAGTAACTCTTCTTTGGAGACATGATGAAGAATCTCTAACTTGAAAATCTCTAACTTGCCCTGGAGAAAGAACATAGACATGTTTGAGCAGAGTCTTACCATTATGTCCTAGAGAAGCTTAGATAAGGGTGATGGTATCTATGCTGGGAACTCCAAGGATTGAGATGATATTTCGGGGGATGTTTGTTCTTATGGTTCTAGAGTGTGGTTGTTTGAATTGGCCCTCATAAGCTCATAGGGAATGACACTCTTAGGAGGTGTGTGTTGTAGCAATGGTTATGGTGTGTCACTGCGGGGGTGGGCTTTGAGGTCTCACATATGATCAAGCCATGGCCATTGTTTCAGAACATTTCCTGTTGCCTATAGGATCAAGATGTAGCTCCTTCTCCACTCTCAGCTCTTTCTCCAGCACCATGTCTACCTGCATGCCACCATGTCCCCCATGATGATAATGGACTAAACCTCTGAAATTGTAAGCCACCCAGTGAAATGTTTTTCTTTATAAGTGTTGCATGGTCTAGGTGTCTCTTCTTAGCAATAGAAGACACAGTATATAGTTAGAACTATTTGAAGAGCTGTGTTAGGTAGATTTGCTGTGAGTTCAAAAACCCATGAGAACACAGAGAGGCTTGGAGCAGACAAACATTTGGCTTTTCTTTGAATAGGTTCTGTACTAGTTTGAGCTCAACCAGAGGAAAGGAAACCCTCACAAATTGGGGGAAATTTTATTTTGATTTCTTTTTGGATGAAGAACCTTATATCAACCTTTTTCATGGAAGAAATATAATTTCTGTTTTTGTAGAAGAAAATCGAATAACATTTTCACTTAAATTCTATTACCAGAAGCATGACTTTGTTCTATCATGAGGTGAGGCTTTTTTTTCATCTCCTGTTGGGAGTCTGTGGATACACAGTCACGGTTGATGGCATTATTTGGCCATCATTTATTCCTGAAATGTCTCTAGTCTCATTAGCAATTGCGTTCATGATTTTTATTACTAACATTTAGTAACGACCACCCATTAAAACAATTGCCATCCCTACAAATGTTGTAAATTTATCTGACATACCTTTGCTCCTGGATTATATACTGGAAAATAATTAAAATTTTTGTTCTTATTGTACTGCTATTATTATGATAATTTAGGATTTCCCCAAACAGTTTATTTGTTTGCAAGGTAGGATGTCTGAGTAGTTATACTCAATAGGAATACAATCTTAACAGTTGTTGATTTCAGAAATCTTTTTACAATGCTGTGTTAATCTACTTGACTCTCAGATATTCCTTAGCAGATCAAAAGAATTTCTTGGTCATTCCCAGATGTCTGAGTGACTTCTATTTGTCCTAAGGAAGGTAATTAGATTCCTCATGTCACTGGGGTCTGGTCTTGGTCTTGAATGAATTAGTTCTTGTGCTGCTTAATTTTGGTCATGTTGACACAAATTAGTCACTGGGCAGGAAGGAGTCCCATTCGAGAGACAGTCTCCATCATTGGCCTGTGGGCATGTCTGTAGGGCTTTAGTTGATTAATTACTGACGTGGGAGGGGCCATACCACTGTGAGTGGTGCCACCTTTGAGCAGGTGGGCCTGAAATATATTTTAAAAAGCAAGCCCACGAAAGAATGCCAGTGAAACATTCCTCCATGGTCTTCTGTGTCAGTTCTGGCCTGCAGACTTATGCCTGGACTTCCTGCCTTGGCTTCCCTTAATGATGGGTTGTAACCTAGAAGATTACATCTTTCATCCCCAACTTGCTCTTTGTCAACTCATTGGAAACCAAACTAGGTTAGTTCCCAGTAGAACCCTGGGGAGATGCGGGCTAGCAAGCTGAGTCCATTTCTGAGTCTTCGTCCTTATGTTTTAGGAAGTACCAATTTAAATAGTCCTTACAGCATCCATCCTATGTTCTTTGTCGTGGATAATATTTTACAGAAATGTGGCTGCTTCCTTTTCAAGCTCAATGATTACCCTGAGTCTGGTGTCATTCATTTCAGTTGGAGCTATGTATGATGGTTTGTAGGCCTAGATGAACAAAGCAAATGGGCCACCAGCTAATAAGTCAAACAGCCTGCACTCATTCAGTGTGTCATTGATTTCCATTGATAGTTTTATAGCAGAAACTTTATATAAAGTCATGAATTAAATGATGTGCTTTGACCTTTTCGATCCAATGCCCTATGGATGTCCACAGTTTTATGTCCTCAGCAAGATGCTAAAGTCATCGAAAAATATGATAGCACCATTCTCAGCCTCCATATTTACAGTCAATTATTGAACAAATAAGCTCTGGGAGCTGTCCCAAACACTGTGACAGCTGCTCTAGATACAATGCTTGCCCCTATGACAGGAATTCACATGTGACAGTCTGTCAGCCTAACTGTTCTCTTGAAGGCCACCCTCCCCACTGCACCCTGTAATAACTTCTTAGATTAAAAGGTAAAGTATCATTTTGAGGTTTAACCTGAATTCTAGTCTTTTTTCTGACCATACAATAGGACTCGGAAAAAAGAAGGAATAGGAAAAGCTGACTTGAGTAGAGCGAAGTAGTTTCCATTCAGGGCCATGGGTTCGAACTTCCACAGATGAAGTTATAGTATGAAGCTGGACAGTTACTGCAGAGGCAGGCGGCTTGTGAGCACATGGAAGATTCTCAAATTGTCTTGAGCATCCACTGTCCAAGAGCTCAAAATAGCATATAAAATCATTCTTCATGGATTCTAAATTGAAACCAATAGCATACCAATTGATAATGAACAGTGAACTGAATATAAACTGTCTTTAATAAAGATAGCATTTATTTCCAGTTTCAGTGCCTACTAATTTGCATGAGCTTCCATACTTCCTGCATTTGCTTTGGTCAATGCCCAGATCCTATTTGGACTCTAAACATCTGGGTGCTTCCCTATGCATTGAGAGGAACTCAGTGGTGAATTAAAAAGTCCATCTATGGGGCTGGAGGGATGGCTCAGAGGTTAAGAGCACTGGCTGGTTCAATTTCCAGCACCCACATGGCAGCTCATAGCTGTTTATATCTCTGAGTCCAGGGGATCTGGCACCTCATACAGACACACATGTAGGCAAAGCACAAATGCACGTAAAATCAACATATATTAATTATTTTTTAAAAAGAACTCTATCCTTTATTTTCTTTGTTTTAGTAGGCCTTGAACTCATGATAGCCTCTCCAGGGCTAGAATTATAGGCATGTGACATCAGCCCTGGTCTTCTATAAACTTTGGGATAGGTACTGATGGCTGTTTCCATGTGTCCTGATATCAAGGATAAGTGCTCCTAGTCTTTGTCACCACCATTGGGAGGGAATGGGTGTATGAATGTTAGAAATCACAGGGGTTAGAAAGGGAACAATCAAGAACTTGTTATTAGCATATGGGTGGAGTTCAAAGGGCATTCTCTGGGTCTGCCTGCCTCCTATTGTCGCTATACCTTTCTTCTCACAACAGAGTTGGTTTTGTTATTGATACAGCTGTCTCTCACTGTGCTTCCGTCCCCAGGGATGGTGTCACATGTGCACATTAGGTCCTCTTGTCTTCTCTGCCTCCTGTGTGGTGTCCATGCATGCTGCCTGTAGTGGTGCTGTCTGGATGGTTTGTGAAGGGTCTGTTGGTCTGCTCTATGAACCTAGGATAAGCTGGGTTAGAAAAGCAAATGTTTAACATTTATGGATAATATGTGTGCTGATATGTGTTCTTTTNAAAAATGCTGCATTTCTGACAGGGCAAGGGAGAGAAGAAAGGAAACATGGAGGGGAGTTTGGTTCTGAAATGGAGATGAGGAATAACGAGAAAACGCAGGGATGTAAGGAAAACGAGACAATTCGAGTATTTTTAAGACTATAGATGTTGTCACCAAACCCTGTGGAGTTTCTAAGGACAGGTCTTACAGGGCTCCCAGGGGGCGAACATCACAGCTGTTTTGTAGCTAGTAGACAGAAAGGGACTTGAAGCCCACGGTGGGAACTGAGGCAGAGTTCCATGAACGACTTAGGTTAGCACAGACTAGGGCAGAGAGCAGAGTGAAGGGAAGACATGGACTTGAGAGTCTCGGCTCTGAAGCGGAAAGACTTCCAGACAGAGTGAGGGACTGCATGGTAGGTTACAAGGTCCAGAAGAAAATATAATCAGTGTGGTGTTGGTATATTCAAATAGAAATACGAAGTAAGCCCTCAGATGTCTGGAGAAGGGGCAATGGAAGTCTAGACTGGGTTAGGACTCTGATATATTAGAGATGGAGGTGATGTTTTCGGCTCCAAAGAATAGATAAGATTGCTTAGTGAAGGAGCATTCAACTTGAAGAAAAGGATTAGAGGGTAAAATATATGAAAGAGTGTTCGTTAAAGCTGGAGTGTGGGCACAAAACAGGCTGACATAAAGAGGCAACTGGAGGAAAAGCGGGGATGTCTGGAATCAGTTTAGGATAGGTCAGGCAATCAGAGTCTCCAGAACATTTCTTCTGGATGATGGAGAAAGGAGATCCCAAACTGGCCTTTTGTGGAGTGCCGACATCTTTCACTGAAAAGCGAACATTGCAGTTAGCAGCGGGGAAAATTTCTAAGACAGTTTTGACAGGAGTGGGGCCCAGACATGAACGCGTGAACTACTGATGAAGTGCTCAGAATAATTAAGATTGAGACAGTCATAGTTTATTTATTTCAACCTAGCAGCAAGGCACTTTTGAAAGGAGGCTTTTTTTTATTTAAATGGGAAAAAAGAGAGAGCCATGAATGGTTATACACAAGGGATTTGATGGATAGTCTGCATAAAGTTATGTTTCTGCAAAGTCATCATGATGTTTAATGGCATGTCATTAAAATGTTGCTGAAGGTCACCCACATACATTGCACACAAAATTTTTTCTTAAGCTAGGGACTATTTTTATATAAAGTCTTTCTGTAAGAAATTATCATTCAAGTTCTTTTTTGATATTGAGACTTGATAACTAACTACTGTCTCTATAACTGGTGCCCAGCTACTATGAGCACATAAAGCATTGTCACATGAATATCTGTGAAGAGACATCTATCAATATAATTTTTAAAAATATTTGAGCCAAAGAGTTTTTGAACCATGTCTTAGGTTGACATAGGAGTTAGCCTCTATTTGAAACTACAGCTTAGCATTTTAACGAGTAATGAATTTCCACAAAATTCAAAGTTATTATTCTGACAGTAACTGAATGACTTTTCCTGCCCATCTGTATGCAACCTTTTATTACCTCGGAAGCTGCTGGATCAGTGCAACCAAGCTATTACTTATAGAAGGAGTTGGAGCCAGCACAGAAGAATGAGTTTGAATTGTATGGTTTTATTTGTTTATTAACAAATGAAAGAACAATGTTGTTTCCACAGAAGAATGTTTTTTTGGCTTTGCTTGTTTTTAGATTGGGTTTTCCTAATATTAATGCAATGCAAATAAACTCAGGCTTATACTTCTGAAAACTAGATATTATAAATCAAGGGAAATGAAGAAAATAATAAAAAGGAAATCTTGAAAAATTAAGATCGAATGCTCTGCAAACTCTCAACATCAGTCAGGGGCTCCTTAGGCTGGTGGACCCGGAATAATTATAGGTGGATTATTGGGCCAGAAGTTGTGAATTTGAGGCAGACTAGTAGTTTGTACATTCTAATATGCTGATTCCCAAGATAAAGTCCTAGAAATAACATTTTATGTGAACATTCATGGTCTAGACTCCTGGAGACAATAATCATTCGGTCTAGGGTTTGTCCCAAGGATCTGCATTTTGTAAAGTAATTAACTAATACATATTTTGGTCTGGGAGCCCTTGGACTCCCAGACCAAATAATAAAACTGAAGATCCTCTGGAAAAGTATCAGAAAATGGGTAAGAAAAGCAGATTTAGAATTTACTGAGTTTGTATTAGAGTTTGACATTTTTTTTTACATATTTTACCACGCTTATTCCTTAACATCAATTTTGCAAGATATATCATTTTATTCCAATTTTAACTCAGGATTCAGAAAGATTTACAGAATTTTAAAGGTCATGTCGTAGCTGCTGGGAGGCAGCACCTTTATTTGCATTCAGGTCATTTGGTCTGCTGTTAGAACCAGGTTTTTAGCCCAGGAGTGTTTGATGGAATTCCAGGCCCACCATCTGTGAGGTGATGTTACTTTGCCTCTCTGTTGCAGTATTCATTGTCAAAGGATGCATGAATTTCTTACTGCTCTGCAAAGAATGTACACACATGTAGTGGTGGTGCTGTACACCCATGATCTACCACAGCACTCAGGAGGCAGAGGCAGGAATATTTTTGCTAGTTCAAGGCCGGTCGGTTGACAGAGCTAGTTCCAGGACAGCCAAGGCTACACAAGGAGACCTTGTCTCAAAAAAAAAAAAAAAGGAATGAATGTGTTGGGTGTTGGTGGCTGAACATGCTAAGGACAGATGTAGTTCCATAAACAGCTAAACACTGGGCTGAACTTCTTGAGTCCAGTCATAGAGATGGAAGAGTGATATTATGAGCAAAGGGGTCAAGACCATAATGGGGAAATCGCAGAAACAGCTGACCTAAACAAGTGGGAGCGTGGGAGCTCACCGACTCCAGACTAACAGCTGGGGAACCTGCATAAAACCAAACTAGGTCCTCTGAGTATGGATGACAGTTGTGTGACTTGACTTGGGCAGTTTTTGTGGGGGCCACTAGCAGTGGAACCAGTATTTATCCCTAGTTCATGATCTGGCTCTTTGGAGCCCATTCCCTATGGAGGGATACCTCACTCAGCCTAGGTACAGTGGGGGGCCTTGGTCCTGCCTCAAGTGATGTGGCAGACTTTGTTGACTCCCCATGGGAGGCTTCACCCTCTCTGAGGAGTGGATGGGGGGGTGAGGTGGGGAGAAGTTGAGGGGAATGGGAGGACAGAAGGGAGAGGGAACTGGGTTTGGTATGTAGAATAAAATTGTTTTAAAAGGGAAAAAAAAAGGAAGAGAGTCTACAATAGGCTTGCATGCTGTTATTGTGGTCAGACTCGCGTGTCTCTCTTAGGTCTATGCTAACAGAATTGTTGCCAGAAAGGAAACAGCTCATTCTACACACAAAGTAAGGAAAAGGAGACACGGTAGAGGCCCAATAGGGTGAAGCCTTCAGTCCAGAGTGGATTTAACACAGCTTAAGCACCAGGCTTTGGTTTCTACATCTCCCTCTGTTGCCTGTGACCTTGGGAATGCTGCCTGGTATTTCTAAGCTTTACATTTATTTTTATGTGTGTAAAATGAGAATAAACTGGCTGCTTTACAGGTGAGTACGTACCTGTTGGGATAATATACAGTGCACCCAGGTCATAGGAAGTGTGTTCTGTCAATGTTAATTGGGAGTGACAGGAGGAATGATGGAACAGTACTGTATATAGGAGAACATAGAAAAAAACTTCACTTCCTCAATTGCTGTGCTCCATAGTGTCTGTGGATCGGGGCATTCCCAGAATGTGTACACCAAAGGTTCCTTAATACTGTCTTAATGTTTGCAGCCCTGTACCAGCCTGGTGTCCATCAAGGCTACTGCTTCCTGGGTTGCCTCCAGTCCTATTGCTTTCTAGGTGTTTGCAATGCTGATTGATGTTTGAGAGGTACAGCTTTAATAGACACGTTACCTCTGTATAGTTCACAGCTGGAGAAGATTCTTCATCAGACAAGAGCATTTGAGCTTTTGCCCAGGCTTAGAGGGGATCAGCAGTGCTCTTCATGTGGACTCTGCAGCTAGAGTTCTTTCTGTAGAATACAGTGCATCATAGTGCTAGCAGCAGGAGGTGAGTGGAGGGAGCAGAGAGGAAGAGAGAGCAGGAGGGATAGATGGATGATAGATAGATGGCATGTGTATATATATATATATATATATGTATGTATGTATCGATGCATGCATACATACATATATACATAGGTATCCTAGACTAGACAGGTTCAATATAGGTTATCCTTTATGAGACACCCAGTAATAATCATCCTCCGAAGAACAGCTGGTGCCATTGGAGAAATCAGGATGCTGGGAAGGGGCTAAGGACGTATGAACTGATCCCATGTGGGAGAACAGAGGAAAGCAATCTGATCCTCATACTGAATCCTGAATTCAGGCTGCCATAGGTTGGGGCAGGCACCCTTGTGTACGGGGATGGAAATGGCCTCCATGGCCTCCTTTCCAGAACGACTTTTAAGGTATTCATCCAGAGCACACCGGGAAAACACAGTCTGTCAGATTTTACTTGCCCAGTGTTAGGACAAAGGTGCTAGTTCAAACAATTAGGGCTTAAGGTGTGGGGAGGAGTTCCCATCTTGCTGTGCGGTCTGTGGAACTAGGACAAGAGCAGAATCTGGATTTAGGATATCTGAGGGGAATTGAGTAAGATGAAAAACAGTTTTGTAAGTACATGAAGGTGGAAAGAGGACATGGTGATTATGTCTTCTTCCTCCTAATGTTTAGAAGTTCTTCAGTGGACCTTCTGTGTGCTACTCTCTCCCTATCTGTAATCTCCGTGAACCCTCATGAGAAGAGCCCAGGGCTGGACATCATCACACCTACTTTAAAGCTGAATTTACTTAAGACATACACCTAAGTGAGCACTGGTGAACCTTACTTCCAGGACACAGCTAGGCTAATTAGGAACTACCCCATGCATCACATGAAGTTTCCCTCCAGGTTTCTCAGGAAAAAAAAAAAGAAATATAACTTAATATGCAGACAATAAAATTAACATTGTTTAAATCTTGCTCTCCTTTACCCCCCAAAATGATTATTCCTGGCTCATGGCTCCTGCTTCTGCTAAGACTGTGGGTTATGGAGAAACATGAAGGATTTC
>JAQHUG010000072.1:6950188-6972951 GCA_028555095.1 Dicrostonyx torquatus
TCCACACATGCATGTACACACACTAAACACACACATCCACCCACCCCACATCCACACCCCTCCACACATGCATGTACACACACTAAACACCAGGAGGGTAGGACTTTATATTTTCACCATCTTTTCTTGTGTTAAGACAAGGATTGTCTGCTACAATATCATTCTTTGACTTTTTTTTTTTTTGCATGTGAATTTTAGGGTTTAACCTGTATAGACTCTCAGTACCTTAATCCACAGTGAATAAAATGGCAGGGCACCAGAGGCAGAATGAAGACTTTTTATGTTCATTTATTTATTTGTTTAAAATGCCATTGTACCAGTTACCATGGCATTGCCCACACGGTTGGGGTGCAAAGTGGACTTTATTGTGTGCGTGTGCTATTGGGGATATGAGGGTCTTCAAGAAACTGTTTATGGCAGCAGCAGTTAGTTTCCTCTGACAGATTCATTTTTTCATATTCTTTTATGTTTCATTCAAAAAATTTACATTTCCTCCCATTCTCCCATCCCCTTCTGCTCCCCACTACCCCTCCTCTCTCCCCCTGCTTCCTTAAGAGGGGACAGGGTACCCTGCCCTGTGGGAAGTCCAAGGCCCTCCCCCCTCCATCCTGGCCTAAGAAGGTTTGCATCCAAATAGACTAGGTTCCCAGAAAGCCAATACATGCAGAAGAGATAGTTCCCAGTGTCATTATCGATGGCTTCTCAGTCTGGCCCCATTGGCAGCCACAATCAGTAGAAATTTTGTCCGATGGATAGAGATAGAGACAGAGACCCACATTCACATCAGAGCAATGGTCTGAGCTCCCAAGGTCCAGTCAAAGAACAGAAGATGGGAGAAGATGAGCAAGGAAGTCAGAACCGTGAGGGGCTGGTCCACCCACAGAGACAGTGTGCCTGATCTAATGGGAGCTCATCAAATCCAGCTGGACCGGGACTGAATGAGCATATGATCAAACCGGACTCACTGATTATGACAGATTCATTTCTAAAGGATGTCTCTGTACTTTGGCTAATGCTTGGTTCCATTCTCACTTCCTTCTAAAATACAAATTGGGAACAATGCAAGTCTAGCTTTTTGCCTAACTAGTGATTTGGAATTAATAATATTTTAGTGCTCTTAATCAAGAAATGATTTTATATTTCTATCTCTTTATTTTTGCACGCACACACATGCACACACATGTATTTGTGTGTGTGTGTGTGTGTGTGTGTGTGTGTGTGTGTGTGTAATACCCATGGAATCTAGATGAGGGCAGCAGACTCCTTGGAATTGTAGATAGAGGTGGGTGTCTTCTGCCAGATGTGGGTGCTGGGAACCTCTCTAAGAGCAGTCCAAGCCACCTCTCCATTCTCTTCACTATTGAACTGTCTCTCCAGGCTCAAGAAATAGTTTTGAAATGCAATGATGGCATCATAAAAGAAACAAAGGCAGCCCAATATGAAAGAGAAGTGAGACCTGCATGAGAGAAGGAGTGCCAAGCTGACTACTCACGGTATAGGAGAAGACTATAAATGAGTGTCTTGTATACATGGAGATGGCTTCCTGATTTTCTCAACAGCAGAAGATAGAATTTCTCTCAGGACACATATTAGTTCTTTCACAAGCCATAAAAAAATAGCAAAAAGCTAGCAGTATGAAGAGAGAGAAGAAGAGAGCCGAAAGGTCGCATTCAATAGGATGCCGCATATCATATGAGAATGTATGAAATGTCACCCTTGCGGGGGGGGGGCTGTCATTGTGCTTCCTGTCTATTTGGATTTCCTCAACTCTTTCAGTTGTCAGTTGGAGAAATGTCTTCTACTGGAGTCTTTCCCTTCCCTATTGGACAACATCAAGCACAATTCAGGAACATTAGGTAGGACAGTACTGAGAATGTTTCTTACCTCTCTGAGCCGACATACTTTTGGGAGAAGAATTATTTACTGACTTATCATCCATTCATTCTTCCTTCCTTCATTCTGCCGTGAGTGTCAGATACCATCCTGGTAGCAGGTGAGCTGAGCTGTTAGGTCTTACTGATCCAGGAAATGGGAAGCTTTACCATCTCGAATTTGAAGCCATCTAAGCATAGATTTCTGAGGTTCCTTGTAAGAGCTGTGTGTTGCAGGAGGGGGCCGCTTGTTTGTCCCGGCTGCCCAGCTAGTTTATCCCCGAAATAACCGCACAGAAACTATATTAATTAAATCACTGCTTGGCCTATTATCTCTAGTTTCTTACTGGCTAATTCTTACATCTTAATTTAACCCATTTCTATTAATCTGTATATCACCACGTGGCAGTGGCTTACCGGGAAAGACTCAGCATGTCTGACTCTGGCAGTTCCATGGTGTTCCTCTCACTCTGCTTTTTTTCACCAGCTATGTGTCTGCTGGCTTGTTGTAGGACCCACATGTGAAGACCAGATACACACAAAAGTGTGACTTAGAACACTGGATAACACGTCTTCAGCAATAGCAATGACAACACTTGGCGACTGGAAAGAAGGGTGCTGCATCTGCAGAGGAAACCAGCACAGTGTAGTTCTCTCCTCCTCCTTTACTCCCCCTTGTTAAAGGATTTGGTCCCTTCTGGAAGCAGGTAGGCTTATGGGGGAAAGATAATAGTTAAAGGGAACATACCAACAATGAAAGGCAATTCAGCCATTATGATGACTCATTTAGTTGCCATCCTCAGGTAATGAGGAACTCTAGATTAATTTTTTCTGAGAGCAGACACATCTCTAAGCAATTAAACATTTTGTCTTCATCAATCTCGGAGGAAAGTTTCTCCAAGGGTACGATGAACATTCACTCCCCTGTTTCTGTAAATAGGTTGGACTTAGAGGATTCCAGCTATAGGTGCTTGTGATTGAGGGCTTAAAGAAATGGTTAGAGGCCATGGAAAGTAGTATTGCCTGGGATACTGTACTGTATGGATGGCTGGGTTTCAGCCAATATCTGGATTTTTTTTTTAATGTTTTGGCTATTGTGGCTAAGGTATGTACCTCTTGTGGTGGCACATTTCGATTCCTCTTTTGTAGTTACCTAGGACTAGAATTATTCCATCAAATAATTCCATCAAATAATAAAAAACTCTCGGTTTCCAAATCAAAACTGTTTCAAATGCCACAGTTCCCTGTGTAAAACTTGTAATACTTACTGTTGGGCAGAATCACTTATGGGTTTGTAATTTTCAATTGTTTTCTCTCATCAACCACTCAACAAGAGTTGAGAAATCATGTCTGATAGTGCAAACCTAGCTAACTACTCACTGCTAGTGACATCATGGTTACCGGGGGAAATTCTGCAGCTACTAATTAGTAACCCAGCAGAAGCTCTAACAACAATCTATAAACATTTGTCTTCATACACCTAGATAAGTGTAGTCTTCTCTCCCCATCAAGGAAAGTTCTCGAAGCAGCAGATGGAGACCATGACAGGAAACCACAACCAATCAAAATGCGAGTTGTGACTTGTCTTTTCATTTTTAATCTTTTCTTCCACTTTTTCCTTTCTTCCCTCCAATGTTTCACTTCCTCTCCCCTTCTCTTCTTCCTTTCTTTTTTGATACAAGGTCTCATATAGATCAAGGGGGCCTAGAATTGTGGTTTCCTTGTTTCAGTCTTGCAAGGGCTGGGGTCACAGGTGTGTTCATCATACTTGGCTCTTTACACTTTCTTAATGAGTTTCTTAAACATAATATTCACCATTTTAATGGGGTCCAATGCATTTTTGCTTACTAATGTTCTCTTAATGCTTTCTTCCAGGATCTTTATCTCAATATCCATGGCTTTTTGCAACTTACTTAAGATTGTCTCGGCTTTGTTTAAATAATTAATGGCCAGTGATAGCATATGTTGTCTCATTTAAACAAATTACAGTTTGGTATTCAAAGTCTGTAACCTGAAGCCACCCTCATTAAAACCTGGTCACAATTATCTGGAGGTTCTGAAGACTGTCAAAGTCACAATCCATTGTCCAGCAATGAAATTGCCTCCTCTATGCCCTTCTTAGCCTCTGCTGTTGGCAGATAAAGGAGAAAGTGTGTGTGTCATCTGCTTTATTGTATCATGGGGCATTGTGATGTCATCCTATTTCATTTAAAAGCCTATATCCAAGATCCATAGCTATGGCACACAACTTCATATTATTTTTAATTACATATTTATTTATTTTTATGTGTGTGTGTGTGTGTGTGCACGTATGTGCGCATGTGTGCATGCCTGGGTTTAGGGCTGTGCACATGCATGAGTTTTGATGTACATGTAAGATCATAGGATAATTTTGTTACTTCTGTTCTTCTGTTATGTAGGACCTGGGGATTGAGCTCAGGACATCGGATATATAAGCAGGCCCTTTCACCTGCTGAACCACCTCACTGGCTCTGGCTTTGTCTGTCATGGTTTTAGAGCTGGATTTCAGGCCAGCAGTTCACAATCAGGACTGACTCCATTAAAAGAAAGTAAATTGCTGCCTTAGAGTTTGAATGCACGAATATACTGGTCAGAATATGTGTAGGCAGATGCCAAGCTTTGCTGAAGACTGGAGGACTTGATGCTGAGTCATTCAGTCTTTGCCTAAATCCTAAATGGCTTGCTTCCTCTTCCAGGTCTGTATTAGCTCAGCTGAACTGAGCTGCAGAGCAGGGTAAGGCTCCAGTTTCACTGATGCCTCATTTACATCTGGAAGTTTTGTCTTCTTGAGCCTGGATGATAGCTCTTGTTTATAAGCAAACAGAGGGCATTATTACACAGCATAACCCAAATATGCTTTCTCGTCTGGTAGGAATTGCATCAACTGTATGATTCCTAAAAGTCATAGTCACCCTGTATAGTCCCCAAAGAAAGCATTGCTCACAATGGTTTGCAGAAATTGGTTTGATTATTGTGTCTCTGAGAAGAATTGCTCTCTGTTATGGACGCTGAATATGACTTGTCAACAGTAATTTATTTTCAAGTATGGAACTTTGTGCCTTTTATATAGCACTGTGTGTCTTCTCCAAAGTACTAGGACTGAAGTTTTATAATTTTAAGGAAATGAAGAGTGCCATGTTCTGTTAGACTTAGGACCAAGATATAAGCATAAAAATATAAATGACCGTGATACATTCTCATTTTCTAGACCTCCCTTCCTTCATAGGCTTTCATCTCTAACCATGATGGGAAGTTTTGGGTTACACGGCAAGTGGGTGAAACTGTTGGGAGATTTGAACATGGCGACATCTTTTTGCTTCCAACCATACTGTGTTCAGAGATGGTGAGAGCAGTTTAGAGCTGCGTGAGAGACAAAGGATGCTTGCTTCTTCATGGGAGAAGAGACTCAGGAGAATTTCAGTGTAAATTATTGCAATCTCTGAAACCCTATTCCCCTTTTCTTTCATCCGTGCTGAGACTTTTTCAACAAGATGTCCTCCTGTCTGGAGCCTACAGGCTATTCTTGTGGGGTGTCTCCTTCCTCATTTCCTCACCTGTGGCTTAGCCCATTTAGAGTAGGGTAATGATCCTGGAAGTTTGAATCAATTAGCACCAGCAACTGGTTAGAAATGCAAATTAGAGCCCCAGCCAGATTCACTTAATCATAAAAACTGGAGACTCAGGCACAGAAAAAATACACTTTCTAAGGGGTTTGATGCATGTTCACATTTAGAAATACATGCCGACATGATTAAAAGCAAAGGTTCTCAAGTCAGCAGACAGGTTTCCCTGTTGCTTAGTAGCCACTACTCATTACTTCCTATTTACCTATGTTATCTTCAGCGAAGATATTAAAAGAAAATTTAAAATGACACTTATTTGTTTATATGTGTGGGCATGTGCACACTCTGACCTCTATAGAGGTCAGAGGACAACCTACAGGGGACAATTCTCTCCTCCCACCACATCTGGGGATCAAACTCAGGTGGTCAAGATTGGCAGGAAGCCCCGTTACCCACTGAGCTACCTTGCCACCCACTTCTCTCTTTAAAGTTTGTTCTTCTGGTCTGGCAACGTGTAGAATGGGACAGTAATTACTTCTGTAATACTGTAGGTAGAGTGGCTTAGGAGATGTCTGGCATGGGTTGGCATCCAGACATGGGAGTTTTCAGGACGATTGGGAAGTGCTGACCTTTGCCGTTACCTGTTACTTAACAGTGACAGTAAGCTTCTGTTGTTTCTGCCTGGCAAGCTGCAATTGCACTAGGCGTTTCTCAACCTACATGTCTGCTCTGCGCTCCATTTTCAATGGTAAAGGACTGCTCCTTTCTGAAGGTAAAGGGAAAGAGTGGACCTGGGTGACTGGGGAGATGAGGGGGAACTGGAAGAAGTGGAAGGAGGAGAAACTGTGGTGTGGGTGTGTTGTATGAGAGAGGAATTTATTTGTAATTTTAAAAAAAAGAAAAGAAAATGAGACTAATTTCCACACTGAAATCCTTCGATGAACAATGTTTGAAATTTTGCTTAGGTATCTTGTTTTCTGCAAGCAAGTCAGTTTTCTATCTGGGCCAGAAAATCTCTTTTGATAGGAATTTAATATTTAAAGATTTCATTTAATGATATCTGAATGCAAGTTGCAATTCCATATAAGCATTATTTCATGCCTGCTATGGTGTGGATGTGTGCTCCCTCAGTCCCTATACTAGGAAGGCAAGTCCTAAGTTTAATTAAAGATGGTATTCAGAAGTAGGGCCTTGGGGAGGAAGGGAGGTAGGGGTAAATGAGGTTACAAAGGCATGGGCCCCATGATGGGACTAGTGGCTTTAAAGATGGTAAACTCTCACCATATAGTGTGTGGTAATCTTCTGGCTAGAAGGCTCCTACCTCATGCTGTTGCCTCTAAAATTGTAAGAAATAAATTATGTCCCCTCCTCCTCTCTCCCAATCTCTACCCCTTTCTCCTTTAATTTTACCTGCATTTAAGACATGGTCTTACACAGCTCAGGATGGCTTCAAACTTGAGTTCTTACTCTCTCAGCCTCCCCAGTCACTGAATGATAGGCTTGTGTCACTGTCCACAGCTAAATTCGTCATATTTATAAATTACCCCCTTGGATATTATGCTGTAGCAACACAGAATAGATTAAACCAGTGTCTTATTTACCAAGACAATAAAATTTCCCGTTTTATACTTACCTATGTCTATTTATAGGGAGCATCTGCCCATAAATACAGATTTTGTGGATACCATTGTGAAGTCTGTCAGGCTCCATAACTCTTTCCACGGCATTTCTTCTCTGATATTGAGCTAGCTTCAATGTAACAGTCTACTGTTGATCCGAAATGACACCAGTATGTACTATACTTCCAGAGGAGCCGGGCTGAGTTGTAAGTTATTGACACATTTCAACACTGTTGTAGAAGCTGGTATTGAGGTTTTTGTGTTATTCTATAACTTTGCCTATAGATTCTCAATTGTTCTCATGTTCATCCAGAACAAGTTGGATACCAATCTAGTCTGATGATTTTTATTTGTCAATTAGGCCTCCAATAGCCCTTGCATTTATCTTTCCCAGATTTATTTGAATTTATGTATCTGGATTTTTAAAATATATTTGTATATTTGGATTTCTTACAGCAGAATAGAATTTGTATCCAAATACCATGTTTTATATAATGTGCAAACATTTTAATTTTCCTACATTCTTTTCCTAGATTCATTCATGTGCTAATTTTTATAAGTCAATTTAAGTCTTTGGTTGGCTCTCTGCCAAAGATGAAATGAAAAAAAATCAAACATTAAAAGTTAACTAGAAAAGCCTTTTAACTGGTTACATGCTTATTTATATATTTAATAACTTTTGAACTCTTCAACGTCTTTTGTGAATGTCACCTGACCCCTACTAGCTCATAGGGCATCGTTTCTCTCTCTGTGGTTTGTCTTTGCCTGGAATAAGGGTTCTATGGTCAAGTTGGCCCAGGGAAGGCGACATACTTATGCACACTTATGCTGTGCCCCGTTTCACCCTAACCCCTGATTCATAAGTCACAGTAGCATTTGAAAAGTCTCGGAGATGTCCTGCATACAGAAACCGATTAACTTGGCTGACCTGTTTTTTCCCTGCCTGAACACTTATTAACACCCCACAAACTGATGCTTCATCAACACCTCGGTGACCCCTCAATTTAAGTTTGCTCCTGCTTGCTTTAGCTTCTATTTTTAGATGTACTTTTCACTCTTTCCATCATTACTCTTTTTCACTCTAAACCTATTGTTTCTATTTCATATTCCTATACTTATTTTTGACAGGTCTTTTGTGACTTATGTTAAGCATTTCTGGTGTCAGTTGCTTTGAGCAGAGGAAACTTTTAATTACTAATATTTTTCTATTATACTTATATATAGCTTGTTATTCCCATGTGTGTGTATGTGTACGTGTGTGTGTGTGTGTGTGTGTGTGTGTGTGTGTGCGCACATGTGTTCATGTGCATGCGTGTAGAGGTCAGAAGTAATTGACTATGGACAGTTATTGTGTGTGTGTGTGTGTGTGTGTGTGTGTGTACAGTCATGTTTATGGTGAATGTTGCAACATGAATAATAAAATCCCAGAGATAGATATTGGGTTTAACCTGAAGATCAGAGAAGCAAAGCAGCCAAGCCATTAGAGAGCTTTCACCTTCCTGAAATCTTCAGACTGAAAGCAAGTGAGCTCCTGTCTCATCCCATTTCATATTCCTCTCTAATGCTGGGATTAAAGGTGTATTCCACTACCACCTGACCTCTAACTGGTGTGGCTGCTGGGATTAAAAGTGTGTGCCACCACTGCCTAGCCTTTATGGCTGACTAGTGTGGCTATTTTGCATTCCGATATTCAGGCAAGCTTTATTTATTAAAATACAATTGAAATATAACTACAGTGTGTGTGTGTGTGTGTGTGTGTGTATGTGTGTGTGTGCATGTATGTGCATGTGCGTGCATGCAAATTCAGGTGCATGCAAATGGAGGCCAGAATTAGGCTTTGGGTATTGGCCTTAGTGTAGTAAGAAGGCCGCTTGTTTGTTTCCCGGCAGCCCAGACTCCCAAAATAACCACACAGAAACTGTATTAATTATATCACTGCTTGGCCTATTAGCTCTAATTTCTTATTGGCTAGATTTTATTTCTTAATTTAACCCATTTTCATTATTTTATATTTTAATGTGAGGCCTGTGGCCTATCGGCAAGGTTCCAACCATGTCTGTCTCTGGTGGCGGCTCCATGGCTTCTCCTCTGACTCTGTCCTTCTTCCTCCCAGCATTCAGCCTAGCTTTCCCTACCTACCTAAATTCTGCCTTGCTATAGGTTCAAAGCAGTTTCTGTATTCATTAATGGTAATCACAGAACACAGAGGGGACTCCCACAGCACCTTGGGTGTCATTTTCTTTTATGTTTGGGTCGGTTCTCTTATGGCTCACAGCTGGCCAAGTAAGGTGGGGCTGGCTGATTGGAGAGCCCCAGAGGTCTCTGTCTGTCATGACTTCTCCAAAGCTGGGATCATAAGAACATGGAACCACACACATTTTTGTTAACATGGGTTCTGGAGATGAAATTTATGTCTTTTTGCTTACAAGGAACATCTTTGCTGATGGAGCTGTGTGCTCACTCCTACAAAGTTATTGTTTTGTTAAGAGTGCTGCATTGGTGGTACTCATGTTTGTAATTCTTTGCACTGCTTCTGCTGTCTATGCTGTAATTCATAAGAGATATTTAAGCTTTATTGCATTTGATAGGAAATTAATAACTGAAATTATATGTTAACATGGACCTTTCCCAGTTTAATTCATTAAAACAGTGGGTCTCAACCTGTGCATTGCAATCCCTTTGGCAAACTTCTATCTCCAAATATATTTGCATTATGATTTATAATACTAACAAAATTACAGTTATGAAGTAACAATGAAATGATTTTATGGGTGGGGAGTCACCACGACATAAGGAGCTGCACTAAAGGGTCACAGCATCGGGCAGGCTGAGAACCACTGCACGAAGACGTCTGCACCTTTTACCTCCCAAGGCAGTGTCTCCCATTGCACTTCCTCGTTCTTTGGCTCTGAGGCTCTCATGCCAGATACCAACTGTGAGTCTATTTTCCTTTCCTCCCTCAGATGTCTCAGCTGTCATCAGAGTGAGCCTCCCTTGAATGGTTTATAGATTTATTTCTAAACATTTCAGCATCCCACTGGGGTACCCCATGGCAGTGCTACCTACACGTTCTTTTAGTTCATTTGTGTATTTTATGTATTGTGTTTGCTTGTCCTTGCTTAACAGAAAGTGACTCTCCTGAGGGCATGGGCATCTATCTGATATTTTCCTACACTGTGATCTAGAATAGCTTAATATATTTTAAGTGCTTGATAAATTTTAGTTGCATTAATAAATTTAATAATCTCAGTGGATATATAGAATGGATTTCATAAGAATCAAAGTTTCACTTATGATACACAATTCACCAACTATGAGTAAAATGTAATATTTAATAGTGAAACATAAATATTTGATAGTGAAACATTACAAGCATTCTTCTTCCTCTTCCTCTTCTTCTTCTTCCTCCTCCTCCTTCTCCTCTTCCTCCTCCTCCTCCTCCTTCCTTTTCCTCTTCTTTTTCTTTTTCTTCTCTCTTTCTCTCTTTTGGACATGGTCTTGATACAGAGTCTAGGCTGCTTGGAACTTATTAGGTAGTCCAGGCTAGCTTTGAACCTGGTGGCCTCTTGATATCTCTTCTTGATTACACATTATTACATGTATGATTATATGCACACATGAACTATTTTAACTCAAAAATTCCCTGTTAATATCAGCAAGAAGAAAATATATCCTTTATCTCTAATGAGTAAGACATTCTACATATAATTGTGTAGAAAGTCTTTGCTAAGAAAATAACTGAAGAGAAAGAAATAGAACTGTAAACATGGTTGGAGAAGAAACAATAGCTCATCGTAGCAGAAATTTTGTCTCTGTAGGAATGGAAAGAAATACAGATAAAATATTATAAAGAATAAAAAGGGATATCACATGCTACTAACAAAGTCAATACATAAAGCCTTTTTCATGTCAGTTTATTGTTACAAATATTAGAAAGTAATAAAATTCTGTCTGTAACAGTGTCAAAATATAAAGTTTCTGTGGGACAACTTGAAATATAATTTTCTCCATGGATATAAAGAAAACTGATATACTTAAAGAAATCCAGATTAAAGGAGAAATAAATAATCTATGAACAGAAAAATCTTGTACTCTAAGAGATTTGATCCTTTCAAATTATTTTATAGATTTAATCCATTTATGTGTCTATGTGTAGGTATGAGCACACATGCTACAGATGCTCAGGGAGGCCAGAAAGTGTATCAGGTTCCCCAGAGCTGGAGTTATAGCTAGTTATGAGCCTACTGATGTCAGTACTGGGAACTGAAATCTGTTCTTCTGTAGGAGCAGCTATCACTTTCAGTAGCTGATACATTTCTGTGACCCCTATTATCTCTCTTAGGAATCTATCAAAACTCAACTGAAAATCATTATAACCCTTCACTACTTGTCCCTTTGGAACATGCAAGTATATTTTTAACAAACAGAAGGTTGAATGAGGAGTCTTCTATTAATAAATATTAACATTGTATTATCTATTATATTATATATCAGTTAAGACAATATGTTACCATGTAGAAGTAGAAAGATAAAAAATACAGAACCCAAAATATATGTTAATGGAATTATCTTTATGAAAAATTGACTCTGACTATAGGTAAAAAAGACAAAGTTTGTTTTTCAATAAATTATATATGGTTGTAGCTAGTTATCTTTTGGGAAATAATCATATCCCACATTATATGATAAGGAAATAAAACCAGCCCAGGTTATAAGGAAATCCACAGAACTGTTAGAAGAAAACACGAGCCGCACGGCAGGACTTGGTTTCAGTACGTGACTACTGTACTGTAATTCAGCAAGCCTGTGTGAAGAAATCATCCATGGGAGGAGATGATCATAACACACATGATTGTATAAGAAGTAGCAGTAGGCAGTAAGGCCCATGTTAGAAAGACAATTCGCCCAAACATACTGCTCAAAGATATGAAGCCTTGTCTTAAAAAGAAGACAGAGATAACAGCAATGGTGAGAAGATGGATGATCTCACTAGGAGTGAAAGCATCAAAATTCAATGCACTCTGATGGCATTTCTTAGCCATTGCTTTGGGAAAGCTTACGTTGGCCATAGCTAGAGTGGCAGAGGTGGGGAGAAGGGTATGTCCATGCCATGCTGGAGAGAATGTTTCCAACTTGCTACAGTCAAGTTGGCAAACACTGTCTTTGTCATCACAAGTCGAGGACATCCCCTGACCTCACACCCAGGGACGTTCTCTGGAGAAACAGTTTGTATGAGGATCCCTGGTTGGTGTTGACATTCTATGACAAGTGTCTTCCGTGCAGCATCATTTTCGTATCACATAGCACATTTTGCTGCCCCACAGATCCATGCACTCTACACAGTTATCCTCACTCTGCCCTTTCCCACTAACCCAAGTCAGTGTTGCCTCCTGCATACTGTTATATGGTTGACATACGTATGCAACCTTTCAGCAGGCAGTTTTCTCTTAGTAATAGGTATTTAGGGTCCCACCTTTTGCACTTGCAACAAATGACGATTTCAGGTGTTTTATATCTGCATTAGTATTTGGAAATATTGGTGCTCTGATCCTAGCCATTTTAATAGGTAGAATAAGTATAAATTATAGGGAGATGAAGGAATTGACAGAGATGTTCATTAGTATAATGTTTTAAAAATTGAGATCCATATACATAGAAAAGTGCCAAAAATATTTAGGTTTACATTTTGGTTAATTTGTTGTTCAAGATTTTGTACCAATACTAGGGAAGTCGCCAGACTTGGTCACATATGTCTATGATATCAGTTCTTTGGGAGGCTAAGGCCAGGGGTCTGCGAATTCAAAGCCTGTGTGGACTACAGAAATTCAAGGTCAGCCCAAAGACATTAGTGATACTTTGTATCAAAATAGAGAGTAGAAAGAGGTGGGATACAGTTCAATGTAGAGTACTTGCCTAGTGAAGAATCTTTGCTGAAGGTGCACAGAGGCTCTACTCCACCAATTTTCTGCATGCCTAAAATTTCTTCAAAATGAGAATGAAAATAAAAATCTATTGGTGTTGTTTTCTCATAGATGAAATACTATCCTGCTATGAAAGCAATGAACCATTAACAAAAACTACAGGGCTGCAAAATATCACCTCAAAACATCTCAAAAACACCACAGGGCTGAGGAGAGGGCACTGCATTTAAAAAGAAAAAGATGGTTGGCTGGAGAGATGGCTCAATGGCTAATAACCCTTGATGCTCTTGTTAATGACCTGAATTCAGTCTCCAGGACTCATAGGATGGCATGCAGTCGTCCTTAACTCAGCCTCAGAGGATATGACCCTCTTTTGACACCAAAAGAACAGACATGCACAGCATGGGTATGCATACATGCAGACAAAACACACATAGTGTCTCCCACAGACATGTTGACCATACAACCAATCTCAACAATTGTAGGAGGAGAGGATGCTTGTTCGTACCGGATGCCCATCTAGCTTAGCCCAGAAATAACCATACAGAAACTGCATTAATTAAATCACTGCTTGGCCCATTATCTCTAGTTTCTTGTTGGCTAATTCTTAATTTAACCCATTTCTATTAATCTGTATATCACCACAAGGTCATAGCCTACCAGCAAAATTCCGGCATGTCTGACTCTGGCGGCAGCTCCATAGCATCTCTCCAACTCTACCTTCTTCCTCCCAGCATTCTGTTTAGTTTTCCCCACCTACCTAAGTTCTGTCCTATCAACAGGCCCAAAGCAGTGTCTTTATTCATTAATGGTAATCACAGCATACAGAGGGAAATCCCACATCAGAAAACCCTTTATTGAGACTCTGTTCCCAGGTGATTCTAGACTATGCCAAGATGACGAATCACAATAAACCATTATTCCCTTCCGTTTCTTTTCTTTGTGAAGACTCACTAATGAGGTATTATTTTTGAGGCAGAGGAAAATCTGCTGGCCAGATTTTACATTTCTTGTCTTCCAGAACTGTAAGAAACATATTTCCATGCAAAAAAATCATCTCTTCTTGGATGTTTTGTTACAGCAGCAGGAATAGACTAAGATAAGGGCCCAGCCCCCTGTGTTTAACAGAGTTGCTCATGATGATTCTGACGCATACAGATAATGGAGAAACACAGTTAGAACCAACCTTATCCCCTTTAATGTTAGCACATTGGAAACTAATCCATTCTTCCTTCAGTGCGCAAGATGTTTATAGATGACATAAATAAGAACATTTTAAGTCTTACTATCTAAGGGGCTGGAGATGTGATTAAGGGCAATTGTTGCTCTTACAAGGACCCATGTTTGGTTCTCAGCATTCACATGGTGGTTCACAACTATCCATAACTCCAGTTCTAGGGGATCTGACACTACTTTCTGATTTCCATAATCATCAGCCATACATGTAGTATGTATGCCTGCTTGATAAAATACCCATACACATAAAATAAGTACATCCAAATATAATTTAGTCTCACTACCTCTACTTATTTAAATTTTATTTTAGAAATGTATTAAACCTATATTGCATCAGATATGGCTAAGTTTTAGAAAAAGAAAAAGAGGAACTAATTTAACCTTATAAAAATTTTAAATTGTAAGTCAAATTCACAGGGTGATAGAGAAATAGCTAACATTCAGAGAGTCATTTCTCCTGTACCAAAACTTCGGTAAGGCTGAACTGGATGAATCTCTAAAATGTTTTCAATTCGAAATTTATAAAACTTAATATTTTGTTTAATATCAGTTTGCCTCCTTAATTTTACTTTTAAAAATCTGAGCTAACATTGATCAACTCATAATGTTTGTGCTGGGAAGTCAACTGGTCTCATGCTGTGCTTTTGTAGTCATGGGTATTTATGAGAGACTCAAATTTAACCATGGATAATGCATAGTCTGGATCATTTTTATGCAAATTTTCAAAATTGAATACATTAAGGATCAATCTGTGTTGGAACACCATTTAATTTTAGAAGCATTTTCTTGTTTTTACTATGTGTATTTATAGTGTGATAGGCAGCTGTTGTAAATGGAAATACCATGACACTTAGGCACAGTGACAAACATATTTGGTAAGCAAGTATTTATACTTTCTAAAACTTTGCACAATATAAATAGCTACAAAGTAGTTTGCCTTCTCAACTGACATTTAAGTAGGTTTATTGAGATATGATTCATTTATCATACAGCCCACTGACTTGCAGTGTGCAGTTCGGTGTTTCTCTGTAATTCAGCATTGTGTAGTCATCACCTTGGGCAATTTTTCAACATCTTCATTCTTTCCAAGGAAACCTAATACCCATTGTCAGTTGCTACTATCTTCTCCTCCATCTACCTCAAATTCTAGGTGATGCCTTCTTCATTATTTGGCTTACTGGATTTATATTTGCTAGACGTTGCACACACTCACAATAATGCAGCACAGTGTTTGTGACTGGTTCCTTAAGGGATGGTTATTGGGGAAGGGAATAAGATATCTACATTAACGGGAGTCTTTCTAAGATTTGCAAGGGACTTGTCTCTTGAGGGGATCCCAGGCATTCATAGGGAGGTCCCAGCTAGGTACTTGGGCAGCAGAGGAGTGGGTGCCTGAACTGAACTTGTCCCATAGTTACTTTGTTGAATATCCTAAGTGTCACCATAGAAATTTTGCATGATGAATGGAGATAGAGCCAGAGACCCACAGTCACATCAGAACAAGGGATCGAGCTACCAAGGTCCAGTGGAAGAGCAGAAGGAGGGAGAAAATGAGAAAGGAATTCAGGACCATGAGGGACTGGCCCACCAACAGAGACAGTGTGCTCGATCTATTGGGAGCTCATCAAATCCAGCTGGACCAAGACTGAATGAGCAAATGACCTAACTGGACTCTATGAATGTGACTGCCAGAGGGGACTGACTGAGAGGCCAACGATGATGGCACTGGGACCTATCTCTTCTGCATGTATTGGCTTTTTGGGAACTTATTCTATATGGATGCACATCTTCTTAGACTGAGATGGAGGGGGGGAGGGCCTTGGGCTCCCCATAGGACAGGGTAACCTGTACCATCTTAAGGAAGCAGGGGGAGGGTGGTGGGGTAGTGGGGGAGCGGGAGGGCTGGGAACAAGGGGAGTAAATGTAAATTTTGCTTTTAACAAAAATAAATAAATTAATTAAAAAAAATAAAAAAATGTCTCCAAAGTCCAATCATTGTACAGCATGTATCATTTTCTTTCCTTTGATTCTTGAATGTTCCATTATATAAGTATGTTTTTTGAATCCTTTGGTTCTTGAATGTCCCATTGTATGAATACGGGTTTTTTTTTATTTTTTCAGTTGGTAAACATTTAAATTTTTCCAGATTTTAGCTGTATTTTCATATAAAAAATGAAACTGTGACTTCATGTATAAGAGTCGACTTATCTGAATAACTTTTCTTTTACTGTGATAAAACACCATGACCTAGACAACTTAGAAAAGAAAGCATTTAATTTGGGGTTCACGTTTTCAGAGGCTGAGTCTATGAGCATCATGGTGGGGGTCATGGTGGCAGACAGGCATGGAACTGGAGCCATACCTGAGAACTTAAATCCTTATCCACACGTATAAGGCAGAGAGTTAATGGCAAACGATTTGGACTTTGGAAACCCCAAAGCCCATCCCTAGCAACACATCTCCTCCAACAACACCACACCTCTTAATTCTTCACAAACGTTTCCGCCAACTGGAGACAAAGCATCCAAATACATGAGCCTGCAAGAGCCATTCTCAGTCCTACACACCTGAGCAGTTTTTTTTTAATTTCTAGGAGTAGAATTGCTGCTAACTGTATTTAGTAACGAAGAACTACCAGGGTTAAAAAAGTGTTCTGAATATAAAATTATAATTTTAGATTAATTAGATTTCTTTATTAATTATTAATAAAATATCAATTTTGTTTGTAAGGAGTTTTATAAAAAATGTTTCCCAAAATTTATGCTTGGCAAAAATATCATTAAAATGCATATTTGAACACAATTGCTTTCAAAATGCTATT
Organism: Dicrostonyx torquatus; assembly: GCA_028555095.1. NCBI lineage: Eukaryota > Metazoa > Chordata > Mammalia > Rodentia > Cricetidae > Dicrostonyx > Dicrostonyx torquatus. Next base: position 6,967,241 of record JAQHUG010000072.1, read on the forward strand.
CTACATCACAATTTATCATTATCAAAATTGTCACAGCCCTTTGTGACATATTTCATTCTTGGAACATTTTATTACTATGTGTGCCATTTAGAATTTAGAAAAAAATAAAGATTGTATGATATCTATTTCCTGACCTGATGCAATTCATTTTTCTGTAGATCTGTGTGTTGACTTTTATAAATAAATTATATACTGTTAGGAAAAATGATGGCAGTTTTCTTTTTCTTTTAAAAAAGATTGCCATTTCAACCATGATAAAAGTATATTTCTGCCATAAAACACAACACTCTTGTAGCTATTTGTATTTGACACTCTATACTTTCTCTTCTGCTCTATTTATTTCTATTTTTTTAAATCTTAAGGAAGAGATTCTTTAATGGGCTTTTATGTTCAGCAAATTATTGATAATTGGACTCTGCCTTACTGTTTCTCAAAGATGTCTGTGCTAAGTTAGCTATCTTCCAATTTCTTTTCAGGACAGGTCTCCAGGATGTTTCCTTTGGAATCTACTTATGCAATTATATTTTAGCTGTCAGAACAGAATGTTTCTCAAGAAAGAGAGCCAACTGAATGTGGCAAATAGCTCCTGTCGTGGAGACAGGAGTATAGAAAAACATGTTCCTCCGGGAAGAGAAAGCAAAAATCACCTAATCTAGAATGGATTAGATTTGTTTCATGACTGGAAGCTAAGTCTTTCATCGGCACACATGAGTACTCAGAAAACAGGAGACATTTGGTACCCTTTCAAACTAAATAAGATGCATCCTTAATCTCTGGGGGTAGAGATCTGTATGACTGAAGATTAATAACTGAACTCCCCTTGCTGTATTTGTTGTGAGAGCAATGGTGCCACACGGGAAGTGGACTCTTAAGACAGGATTTGTTAGCTAGAATATTAACAACTATCCTTGGAAACAAAAAATGGAAGAGAAACAGAGAGACCAGGGTAGGGTAAAGGGAGGAACCGGGCAAAGTAGTCCATCAGACAGCTTTAGAGGGAGCTTGGGAGCTCAAGTGTGGTATCAGAAAGAATTTTCTGTGTCACCACCTCCTTGGGCCAATGGTGACAAGCCCCCTTCGCTGGCTCAGCCTTCAGTGCACTTCAGATCTTCCATCTACAGACCTTATCCCCGGGGCTGTCCTTTGACGACAAGGGCTGGACCAAGAAGTTGTTCCTTGAGTACTTGTTTCAGTTTCTTTTCTTCTGATGTCAAGCACATTTCACTCGTCATGATCCCTGCAACTTTAACAAAGGCTTTCCAGAATAGCTCTTACTTATGAAAGTCATATTAGGTGTAAGTGGACATTTGATGTAGCAGTGGTTAAGTCCAGCGTTTTACAGCTTTGCAAAGCAGAGCCTGTAGTGTTATCATTTGGATGCTCCGACCCTCTTCACCTCATTAGGTGAAAACCTGGTTCCCAGGTGATGAAATTAAGAAGTGGGAATCTTGGGAGGCCTTTTGATCATGAGAATCCACAGATGGGATCAATGCCATTATAAAAGAGGCTCGAGGGAATGTGTTTGCGTCACCCATCCCAGGAGAGCACATTTTGAAAGAACTATTTGTGAGGAAGTCATTCCTCATAGAATTTTTTGGCACCCTGGCATTGGGCTTCTTGGTCTGAAAAACTGTGGGAAATGAAGTTTACCTGTTTATAAGCCACTTGGTCTATGCTGTTATGGGCTAGCATCCATAATGGGCTAAGTAAAAAAGGGCATTAAAATAACAAGGTAACATATACACTGAAAATGAATTTTATGTGAAATCATCAGAAGACAGAAATGCCAGGTTTCAAAACATTATGCTTTGATTATACTTGTATTTATTCAAAACTATACAAATGCTTACAAACCATTCTCAGAAGTTCATTCACCAGGGTTTTAATAATATTCTAGGTTAGATTGGGGTAAGCAAAAAGGTAAGATATTGGTATTTTTTTAACCTTTGATTTTTTTCCTTTTGTATGAAATTCAGTTGGCATGGTGTAGTTACATGTTCATTGGATATGTTAGTCTACTATTAAAAAAAGTCATCATACAGTTCTGGGGTTAAATGTCTCTCTGGAGATGGTTCTTGGTATGCTAATATCAAGGTGTCAGCTTCTCTTAGGATCCTTTAAGGAAGAATCTGGCTTTTGGCCTTTTTTACCTTTAGAAGGTGAACAAACCATTCATTGCATTATTACTGTTTTTGATCTTGACAGTATTTTTAAGGTATGTGTTTACTATATTGCATGTATGTGAGGGGTTTGCCTCCATGCATGTAGGCATGCACACCACACACTGTCTAGGTCCCGTGGAGGCCAAAGAATGGCACCCAGTCATCTGAAACTGGAGTTATAAATGGTTGTGAACGGCCTTTTGGGTGCTACTCACCAGAGCCCAGTCCTCTGCGAGAGCAGCAAGTGTTCTTAACCACTGCCATCTCACCAGCCCCTTCAGTAGTGTTTTTTAATTTAGCCCAAGGAGCACACAGAAAAGCAGAAGCACCCTGTTAGAGAAAAAAAACCATTAAGAATTTGTGTGTCAACTCTTCTTGTCTGGCTTTTCCTTCTATCATACATCTGCTGTGGAAAGATAACCATTACTTTTCTTGTTTATCTCTTAACTTCTTTGGGATATTCTTAGGGTTTTTTTTTCTTTTAAAGTTCAGTTTTACCAGTGCATTCAACAATGTTTATTGAGGGACTGGTCATATACCTTGTTTTTCTGAAACAGGACATTTGCAATACATTAACACACACACACTAAGTAACTAACTAACTAAATAAATAAATGTTTTAGTTTTTTTTTTTTAGTTGGGAAAGAGAGGATATACATATAGAATGTTATGACTGGAAAAATGTAAACCAAATGAAGACGGTTTGAGCGCCAGGGCCAAGCAATGTCTGTGATATTAAAAGCCTTGCCAGTCAGGGCTCATTAGGAAGGTGATATCTGAGTACAGGATTGAAGGATTAAAAGAGTTAGTCATGGATGTCAGGGTAGGCTTATGTAGGAGGATGTCTTAGTAAAGACTCGGAGAACCTTGAAGAGTCATGTAGGTAACAAGGGGAAACTGTGTGGAGGTGGAAGGAACACCCATTACAAAGTTCCTAAGGCAAGAAAATTCAAAACCTTCTAGAGAACAGCAGGGGAGTGTGTATTCACGCCTTTGGCTAGAATGTTAACTTCAGGCAAAGGGAAAACTGTCAGAGTTGGAGCAGGGAGATCATACCATGGAAGTAATCCATGATGGGGCTTCCAGTCAGGAAGTAGTCATGGGTCTCATGTGAATTCATTAGACATCATGGGAGCTGTGCTTTGAAGACAGGGTCAGGGTGGTTTTCTGACAGCCTGGCTGTGCGATGTGGTACAACTACCAAGGAGGAGTTCTAGAGCATGGTATGATTAAACACAGGATGAAGTCAACTGAGGCAGAGAAGACTGGGAGAAGCAGTGTTGGCAGAGAGAATCTGGAGTTAGTGTTGAGTGTAGTGAAAAGGAGAGGTTCTATAAGTCTTCAAGAGGCAGGTGAGGATCAGGGAATTGTACCCATGAACCCAGAGTTAGGAAAGAGCTTCAATATACAGAAATATGGGATCCATCCACTTATAGTGGATGCTAACCAGGATAAAAGACTGTAAGAGACCACTACATGATGTGGGTTTTCCCTCTGTACGCTGTGATTACCATTATGCATAAAGAAACTGCTTTGGGCCTATAGCAGAGCTTTAGGGGAATAGAGCTAGATGGGAAAAACTAAACTGAATGCTGGGAGAAAGGAAGAGGAGTCAGGAGAAGCCCTGTAGCCCCTGCCAGAGACAGACTCTGGGAACTTTACCTGATAAGCCACAGCCACATGGCGACACACAGATTAATGGAGATGGGTTAAATTAAGATATAAGAGTTAGCCAATAAGAAGTTAGAGGTAACAGGCCAAGCAGTGATTTAAACAATATAGTTTCTGTGTGATTATTTCAGGGCTAAGCGGCCGGGCACCAACAAGCGGTCTCCATACAACAACCACATGAGGATGTGGAGCCTGCTAGAGAATGAGGGTAAGGGTGGATTCCAGGCTTTCTCCTGAGCTTGAGATTAAAGTGAGATGTGAAATCACCAGAAATGAGGAAGAAACCTCGTATTCTGTACACTGTTCAATTGAGTATATAATAGATGATTAGTGCACAGATGCACAAAGAAGAGGGAAATAAACATAAGAAAAGGGTAAAATTTATTTTTTAATAATAATTAAAAAGGTAAAAGATAGGAACAGTTATAGCTATCTCATCAGCAAATTGGTGGGAAGCAAATCATGAACTTAAAATAAAACTAGATCCATTTTTCTGTCCTATAAATGTGAATAAGGAAAGTTTGGTGACGCACTAATTTCAGGGTGTGAAAGTGGATTTTCTCAATATGCTCACTTCTTTTTTTGTCCTCATAATACTTCCTTATACTGTACTGGTGTGGTAGGTTTTTCAGACAAACATGCAAGATTTGCCATAGAAATAAAGAGAATTTTTTGACTTGGTTATTTCTATTGTCTGCTCACTGAAATGCACTGTAGACTGGCCAAACGAAGTAGGTAAAATGATTTGAAATCACTCCACAGATGTAACCTACATTCCTCATAAGGACAAAGAGAATATTCTCTGGGTTCAACTAGCGGAAGTTCTCAGTCATGTGAACTGGCTTCCATGTTGTTCATAATGTCTAGGAAAATCATTACCATGCATCAGCATAATGGCAGCCATCAAGAGCAACTTGGAGAACGTATTTAGTATGAAAAAGTAGGATGCTTTCTTCAAGGAGTTTATGTTCTAGGTTAAAAAGTGAAAACATTTATGTAGACTAGCATGTGGATCGTAGAATTGCAGTTCTGTTTGAAGGCTGTCTTAGGTTCTCGGTTGAGAAAGGGATTTGTTAAGCAGGAGGAGAAAGAGCGATGTCACTTAAGTCGCTTGCATTCTGACAGAGTGGAAGAAGAATGGAAAAGGAAAATCGTGGACTCAGCTGCGCTGTTTTGAGTAGATTCTAGAAGGACAGCCACTGCACACTTTTGAAAACAAACTAAATGTTAGTGTTCTTGGGCCTGACCTGTTTATGTCTCAGTGTGGGAAGAAAGGTAAATCTTCTCAGGACTGAAGAGCCCTAGGCTGAGGCCAGACTGAAATCTATCAGAAGCATAGAAACTAAATTGGAAAGAACAGTTTTAACAAGCCCATCTTCAACCAGAAGCCCGAGATTTCAGGAGAATTTTAAGAGTGTTCGAGGATATAAATGAGATTGGACTGTTACCTGAGACCTATTAAATATTTAACCTCGGGGAAGTTGGGCAAAGCCTTTTGCTTCTGGTTGGTGTTTTGTTGTGCTTGTGGGCATCCACAAAGGTTTTAGCTGTTCTCTAGACCAGTCTGTAGTGTTGGCCATGGCGGCACCATTTCACAGCTCCTGCCTTGTGCCGCTCTTCATTCAGCCTTTGTTGTCAAACCTCTGCTGTCTCTACAAAATAATTTCAAATTCCTTGTAAAATACGGAAAAGCAAAATCTTCCATCTCCCTCTGTGAGCTGTTATGTGAGGATGTGGCGGGGGAAGATCCTTCATATATAACATATAAATTCTGTAATCTTTGGACCTGTCTAAACTGAAAATATAGAATCTCCTCATAGTGGAATCTGCCCCCACCTTAATTTGAGGAAGCACACAGGGAATTAAAATTTACATTTC
>JAQHUG010000072.1:6980305-7004176 GCA_028555095.1 Dicrostonyx torquatus
TAGAAATGTGTCCACGGTCCTCATTTACACCATATAGAAATGTGTCCACGGTCCTCATTTACACCATATAGAAATGTGTCCACGGTCCTCATTTATACCATATAGAAATGTGTCCATGGTCCTCATTTACACCATATAGAAATGTGTCCACGGTCCTCATTTACACCATATAGAAATGTGTCCATGGTCCTCATTTACACCATATAGAAATGTGTCCATTTTGTGCTGGGAACTGGGAAGGAGCAGATGCTCATTTCTAAACTAGAACTTTGAAGGCCGGTAATTAAAATAAACGTGTCTCTGCCAAACCTTGAACTAAATTAAAAATTTTAGCATATAAATTAAAGCTTACTTAAAACTAAGTTTATCATGGAAATACATTTGTTTAGCATTACTAGTTTCAATTATTCTGAAAGAGCTTTTATTTTATGGACTGCTGAAGTTTTTTTTAAAAAGTTTTAAATAATTGATTGTACAAGTGGACAATTTAAATGATATATTAATGTCTAACTTAAATATATGAACTATTAGCACATTGTTGATAAGCTTAGAGGAAGATATTAAACCAAGATTTTTCCTGTATGTTAGGTCTAGAGTCTCAGAGGTCTACAGGAATCTACTGTAGACCCGAAACAGATAAAGCTGTGGGCTGAGAGACTGTAGATTCTCTACTTTCTGGCTCATTTGTGCTTTTTTTTAAAATATTTATTTATTTATTATGTATACAATATTCTGTCTGTGTGTATGTCTGCAGGCCAGAAGAGGGCCCCAGACCTCATTACAGATGGTTGTGAGCCACCATGTGGTTGCTGGGAATTGAACTCAGGACCTTTGGAAGAACAGACAATGCTCTGACCCACTGAGCCATCTCTCCAGCCCCCTCATTTGTGCTTTTGGTTGGAAATCTGAATTTTGAGATGTCTGCAGTGAATTATTCTTAGTCAAATACTTCTACTTGTAGCTTATGGCCATGGGAGGAAGAAAGTGCTTCCTGGCTTTTAGACTCTTTTGATGCTCACTGGACTTGTTCAATGTTGCTCCATAAATCTTTCTTTAATTCTCTCTCCCTCACAAGTGATTTTTTTTTCTCTTAAAACCTTCATTGAGTCCCACTGGTAGTGCTAGCATGGCAGGGCCTCCTTTCGTACCCTGCTTCAACCAGTCTCTCTCCAGATCTCCTGTGTCAAGTGTGTACAGCACTTCCCACTTCCTTGGTATACATTTCTCTGATTTTTTTTCTACAAAGATCCAGGTGACTGACCCTCCATAGAGAAGAGGGCACATTCAACACTATATTAATTTTTTTTTGTTATGAAGATTTAACTGAAAGGCTTTTACAACTTAGTCAGTCTATTGAATTATTTCTCTAGGTTCTGAAATTGTCTTATAAGACAATTTAGGGTGATGTGTGCAGTATTAGTGAGCTTTCTATGAGATGGGTAAGGCATTAATGATGACTTATTCCTAGCCTGGTTCAATTGGCCCAAGCTGAGCTTGGTTTATTTTCTTTGGGTGAATCTCTGTAATACCTTCTTTTTTCTTAGCTTTCATTGTATATATCCACTGTCCATGGCCCTTAAGGAAATGTCTATGTTGTACCTTGAACTATTCTCCTCTGTGCCCCTCTGACCTCCTCTTTCACACTGCTCCCTGCTTTGTCAATTGGTTGTGTTCACCCTGACAGCACATATTCTAATTTCATGTAATATAGCTATATATGGTTTCTGTAGCTATGAAAACTCTAGAATCCACATATTAGACACAATATATGGCCTTTATCTTTCTGGAACTAAAAATTGGAGATAATCATGATCTGTGTCTACTAAAATTTTGAGTAAACTTGTTTATTTTTGTTATATATACATATATGTGATCTATTATAATTATATAGCCTCATTATTCTCTGGTATTCCCCCACCGTTCCCTCTGTTTTGTTTTTTTGTTTTTCGAGACAGGGTTTCTCTGTAGTTTTGGTGCCTGTCCTGGAACTAGGCCTGTCCTGGTCTTATAGACCAGGCTGGCCATCAACTCACAGAGATCCACCTGCCTTCTAAATGCTGGGATTAAAGGTGTGCACCTCCACTGCCCAGCTAGCTCTGACCTTCTTTCCCTCTGAAGCCTTTTTTATTACAAACTAGTTTCAAAATGGCTAAACCATCAGATAAATGAGCCTCTTGCTTGAGTGACCATTAGTAAGTACCTCAGAAAGAAACAGAACCTCTTGGGTACTTCTTGTATCTGTGTATGTGTGCATAAGTGTGCATGTATGTTCTGTGTGCCATCAGTATCTGTGTTTATATTATTTCCCTTTGCAATGCAATTTTTCAGAGTTAAAAGTTACACAGAAAGAATAAAAATACTGAGAAACTATAAAGTACAATGCATGGACTGGGTGGTACCATTTGGGTCTGCTTTTGGGTACTTTTATTATTTCTTAATTTCAGAATTCTTAGCTACAATTATCCAAAAAAGAACACTTCTATAATTGAATATAGAGATGCAGGAAGTACTATGTGATGTGATTTTTGAAGGGATGACTACTTGAATTTTGATTGGCCTATAACTATGCTACTCATCAAGTCTTGAAAGTTCATTATTAACACATGACTCTCTTGATTGGTGAGAAAACTTTATGTTTCAATCTCTTAAATAAAAATGTGCTTGCTCTTATCTGACTAATTATAAATAGATCTGTTTCTGATTCACTGTTTCAGGAGATGGCCTTAAGATATTTGACCATAAAATTCCATAAAATATGGAGCTATGGAGGAGGGCAGTTTTCAAGAGACTGAAAATATTGCTTCTCCTTTGCTCTTTCATCCCTCATCCCTTCCTCCTTCCTCCCCCCACCGCCAGCCTCCTTGCTGGAGTAGGACAAAAGATGTGATGAAAATTGGAAAATAGTAATTTATGGAGAAAGCCTGTGTTCCATGCTTTATGCAAGTAAATTGTAGAAAATTAATGTTGTGACAAGATGATTCTATTTTGATGAACAAAATCATTGAAAAGCTATCAAGCCCCACTGTTTCTCCATGGAGAGAATTTTTCTCAGTATGCTCTGTATTTGTATTCTTGGCTTTCTTCCCAATTAGTTTTTACAAAAGAGCAGTAATTAGGGAGCTAGGATTTTGACTTACCTTGTGAACAATAAAAATTCCTGCCACCAATTTCCCACCTGTTAAATCTATTATTGGTACTCTGTGCTCTCTGAAAGAAAATCCTACACAAAGATTTTCCTACTTAATAGAGGAAGAAATCGAATGTACAAATAAAAATGCTTTGTAGATGTGTTATGACCATCAAGGGACAATGGTCACAAGAGACCAATTGCTTTTTTCATGCCAGATGATTAAGTTCAAGCACATTGGATTTGCATGTTTTTATATCATCTCAAGTTGTTTAGAATAACATCAGTACATTAAAATTATTTACCTTTAAATCTAATTGTTCTGTATGATTGTAGGCACATGGTCAGAAACCCAAATGTAAATACATCTATAGTAAAAGGAATTCCTTTGCTAGTGTGTTTCTGTCTTCTAGCTTGCTTGAGTCTGCTTATCAGCACCTTGAAAACTCTTTCTAGCTTCTGGTGTTTCTTGTAAGTTTTGTAATGCATGCAAAATGAGAAGTAACCTTTACGCCTTCACATTTTACATAAATGCAGCACATTTTGCACAAAATTTCACTGGATATAACATACCTTGAAATATTTATATACATATATACAGAAAAGTTAGTTCGTTCTCTCCTCCCTTCCCCTCTCCCCCTTTTCTTTGTGACAGGGTCTCACTGTGTAGCTCTGACTGGGTTGGAACTTTCTATGGTTAGAATGGCCTTGACCTTATAGAGAGATCTATTTACCTCTGCTACCTGAGTGCTACGGTTAAAGAATTGAGCCACCATGATGTGGGATTTTCCTCTGTATGCTGTGATTACCATTAATGATTAAAGAAACTGCTTTGAGCCTATAGCAGAGCAGGGTGGGGTGGAGCAGTTCTAGGCAGAGAAGACTGTACTGAATTCTGGGAGAAAGAAGGGCAGGGTCAGAGAAAAGCCATGTAGCCCCACTGGAGACAGACATGCCGAAACTTTGCCAGTAAGCCACAGCCATGTGGCTGTATACAGATTAATAGAAGTGAGCTAAATTAATAAAAGAGTTAGCCAATAAGACTTTAGAGACAATGGGCCAAGAGGTGATTTAATTAATACAGTTTCTGTGTGATTATTTTGGGTCTAAGCTAGCCAGGCGGCCGGGAACCGACACGCGGCCTGCTACTCTACCCCTATGCCCATAGTTTTGTTATTCAATTTTTATTTTAGTGTGTGTGTGTCCATGCACAACTGTACACACGCTTGGAGACCTGATATGATGATCCATCTTATTGACTCAAAGCTTTTATCTTTCATAGCAGTGGTTGTTTTTTGCATAGAAGTAACCATCTATAATAATAATTGCCTTACTTAGAGATTTCAATATTTAAACCAAACAAGTGATAATAGCATACATTTATATTTACATATGATAAATTTATGGAAGCAGAAACAGACTTACTGACTTAGAGGATATGGAAGATGTTGGAGGAGACTTTCAAATTCTTTTCTTTGTGAGTTGTGTTAATTTACTGTATTAAAAGATATATATGAGATCATCAGTTCTCTTCAGCCATGCCAATAGAGCTTGTCACTGACTTCTGGAATTGTGCCAATATGGCAAAAATAATATATTTGCAAATTTTATTTTTCTTACTATGAGTTAAATGAGAACTTTTCCATAAATATGTAAGCTATAAAGCACTTTCATTTAATTACATTGCTCCTTTTTATGTTATTTCTCAAGGTCTCCTAAACATTCTATGGGATAAAGTGGGAAATGTTTTTGGTATTGTATTTTTGTGCTTTGACTCTCATCCCTTTTCTCCCTCCTCATGGTTCTCTTTTCTCACTGAATTTCTTTAATTCAATGAATCTCTTTTCCTTCATGGCTCCTAGATGGTTTAGGTTTTCTTACAAAATGTCTTTACCCATTTAATGTTATAAGAAATTCTGTTCTTTCTTTATTTATTTATTTGTGGTATTTCTCTATTATTTTAAATATCTCTTAAATCTTTGGTTCATTTAACATTCCCCTGTATTACTAAGCATATTTCTTCTATGAGTTGTGTTTATTGAGTCTTTCATGGAGTGGGTGGCTACCTTTAGCATGCTCTTGAACGTCCCTCACATTGGAGCCATAGTTTTCATTTCCATTCTGTGTCTTTGCTCAGTCTATGTATGTGTCAGAATTACCTGATATTAAGGCTTTAAAATGTGTTTCAGTATGGCAATTGCTCAATTATACCACGAGGACATTTGCTCAGCCATATTCATAGCAACGTTATTCGTAACAGCCAGAACCTGAAAACAACCTAGATGCCCCTCAACCTTAAATTTGCATGCAAATGGAGAAAACTAGGAAAAAACATCCCGAATGAAATAACCCAGACCCAGAAAGACAAATACAGTATGTACTCGCTTATAAGTGGATACCAGACATAAAGCAAAGGCTAACCATGCTACAGTCCACAACCCCAGAGAAGCTAGAACCCTCTTCCAGAAACAGATGGAAGCAGATGCAGAGACCCACAACTAACCGCTGGACTGAGCTCCCAGAGTACAATGGAAGTGAGGGAGGACCAATTATATGATCAAAGGGGTTAAGACCATGGTGGGGAAATTCACAGAATTAGCTGACATGAGCTAGTGGGAGATCACTGACTCTGGACTGACAACTGGGAAACCTCATAGGACTGAACTAGGTCCCCTAAATATAGGTGACAATGATGTGGCTTGGGTAGTATATGGGGCCACTGGCAATGGGACCAGGATCTAAGTAATGCATGAGTTGACTTTGTGGAGCCCATTCTCAATGGAGAAGTACCTTGCTCAGCCTACGTATGGGACAGAGGGAGGGCCTTGGTCCTGCCTCAATGAGGTGATGGGACAGACTTAGTTGATTTCCCAGGGGAGGCCTTAACATCTCTGAGGAGCAGTTGAGTGGTGGGGTGCGGGGGGAAAAGTGTGGGGATCAGGAGGAGATGGGGGAGGGGGAAATGGGATTGGTATGAAAAAAACAAACAAAATGTGTTTCAACATGTAGACTTTCTTGTTTTTATCTAAGTTATTCCATTTATCAATAAAGACTTGGGAGTCAGATGTTGGGGTAAAAATCTGCTGGAGCAGAGAAACCCAGAAGCAATGAGCTGCCCTTCCTTTTATGACGGAGACAGGCAAGAGAGCATCTCTCCACCCATCCCAACCCCAAAGGGCCTGCATCTCTAAATCCCTTCCTACTCCTTCCTGTGAGTCTATATGTCTTCCTGGATCCTCTGTATTCTCTATGGCTAATTCTTGTCAGCTAATTTCTGGCTCTGCCCCGATTCAAAGTTAATTTTATTAACACAGCCTCAGAGTTTCACCGTGTGATCAAATATCCCACAACACTCTAGCTACCTTCAATAAATGAAGTTGCTAAATTGTTTGTTTCTCCAAGTAAAACCTTTTCCTGGGTATTATTTTTTCAATTATATTTTCTTTATAAACCTCCACATTGCATTTTTTAAATTAAGATATTACTTTTCAGTTCTATTTAACTCTAATTTGGCTACTGTTACGTAATTGTTTTGTGCTGTATGTAGATATTAACCCTTCAGGTGATAATGGTTGTCTTATCTGATTCCTGGCTAGAGACTTTTCCTAGTATTTTGTTTTCAAGCAGGGTGATCATCAGTGAATATATAGGGAGCAGATGGAATTGTATCTGCTTATATGACTACCTCCGTAGACACATCTCTCAGCTCTGCTTGCCTTGAAATGTGGACTTATGACTGATGTGTTGTGACTGTCTTCAGCCTACTGAATGGGAAAGCTGAGTGTGCCATGTCTTCCACACCCTTATTTTGCTTCCTGTGTGTGGAATACCAGAAGAGGCTGTAACCCAGACTCAATTGTGTAGATGGAACCAAGCCACCAGGAGTGGCAAAGCTACTCAGAAGGAACTGGGGCCCTGGGAAACCTCTGTTCAATGGATTATTTCCCTGGGACCACTTCAGATTATTCTTTGTCGGGGGGGGGAGCAGGGTGAGGAAAAAGAGGGAAAGATTTGTCCTTAAAACAGATTTATTGTCCTTTGGTAACATCACTTAATCTATTACTACACTGAATTCTCTTCTTTTTATTTCTAACCTGAAGATTGATCCTAGCCAGGCATGAGAATGCTCCTCCACTGATCCACAGGCCCAGGCTGAGTCTTTTCTTTTTAGTGAGTTTTTATTTTGGTGTACGGTCTTTTACTTTACTCATGGAGATGATCATGTTGTGAAATCCCTCAAAATTATATGAATGGTTTCACTGTACTTGAGTCCTTTTGTTTTCTTGGATAAATCACACAGATGTGACCAACGAATCTTTTAGTGTTTCACAGATATTCATACAGAGGAAGTGTCATTTTTTCATTGTGTACAATCTTTTTTTTTTTAAATCAATGTTGTTGTTTCTTTGTATAAAGAATGAAACCTCCCCTTCTCAAGTTTTGGTACCATTTCTGACACTGAAATTTATTATTCTTTAAAAGTATGGGAGAATTCTCCTACAAAACTTCCAAGGCCTACAGACTGTGTCATGCTACTGAGAAGACATCATCCCAACTACTGGTGTAATTCTCAAGGTCATTTGTTGCGATCAGACTATTAAAATTTTCTTTTTTAAAGATTTATTTATTCTTATTTATGTGTGTGCACGTGTGTATGTGTGCTTCTATACCATGTGTGTGCAGAGGTCTGCAGAAAAAGAGGCTGTTCTCAGAACTGGAGTCAGCTGGTTCCAAGCCTCCCCATGGGGCAATGAACCCTGAGACTCTCTTAACTCCTGAGTCATCTCTCAGGCTCCTGTTTAGAATTTCTACAGCTCCTTGACTCTCTTTCAATAAGTTATCTTCCCAAGAGTGTTATACATTCCAATCGTTACTTTTTAATAGGATTGAATAGAGTAGACCCTCCAGTTCATTTGATTTTTCTTTGCTTTCATTATTTTTGTGTTTTGCTCCTATTTTCTTGATTAGTTTTGCCATGTTGCTTGTATTCAGTATTTTTCTGAAAGAGAAAATCTTAAACTTATTAACTCTGTTTTATATCAATTATCAGCTTACATTTTTAGTTGTTTTTTTGAACATGTAATTATATTGTAACAAGTGCAAATCATTTCATAGATCCCTTTAACAAACAGAATTTCATCCTTAAATTAACAGTTCTTTAATCACTACCAAATATGACCCTGAAATAAATACGGACGCGCGCACACACACACACAGACACACACATACACACACACATACACACACACACATACACACACACACACACACACACACATCAACCCCCAGGGATCATGAACAGCATTCAGAAATTCATTCTTTTATTATACATTTAATTTACAAGCTCAGATTTTTTTCTTCTTTTAAAATGATTATAAAAATAAAACTTCATGAAATCTTCTTTGAATAGTGTTTTAGCCACGTCTCATGAATTCAGGTATACTGTCTTTTTAAATATTATTTTTACATAAACTCAGAAATATTAGTTTTCCTATTTTGTTGATGGGAGGAATTATTTCACAAGTTTTAAAATTATCATGAAAAAATTTTATATTTCCCAATTTATTTCTAGCTTTAGTCTATTATCATCAGAGTATATTTCTCTGTTAATTTTAGAATATGTATATTCTGACTTTTATAATTCTAACATTCTTTTGTCATAATAGCAATTTTCAATAGCAAACCATAAATAGAAATTGTTGAAAAGAAGATACACTTCATGTTTTTAATAGATGATTTACCAAACATGTATAACCTGCTAATGATGCAACTGTTCTCCTAATTTGAGAGATGAGAATTTTCGATAATTTCATAGTTACAAATAGTTTACTCTATTATGGGTATTCACAGCAGCAACATTTTAGCTGTGGGATATGTCCAGGTGAGTCGTACAGTTTTCCTTCTCTGTATCACTTTGGGCTCACTTTCTACTTTGATGATGTAGACCCAGACCATCTGCTCAGGGACTTTCCCAGTTGGCTCGTGTATTTTCATCACATTTTAATTTTAATTATTGTTCTATTTAGCAATGTGTGCTAGGTGTCCAGAATAATTAGTGAATGATGGTTCACTTTCTCATTCAATCTTCAGACCTTTTAACAAGTTCCACCTATTGGCATCCTTAAATTTATTTATTTAATTTTTTCGTATTTGCTGAGGGAGTCCCATCTTATTTTAACCATTTGCGTCTTACTTTGTGTTCTTCAGGGTCTTTAACTATATTGGAATCTTTATATGCTTTTTCTTATTTTATGATGTGTCCATATTTACTCTAGTGTTTTCTGTGTACCCGTATAATAACTTAAAATTCTTTTTGTGAATATACTAATTTTCTTTTAAATTTGGATAAATCTAAATGCCATCATCTCTCTCTCCCTTCCGTTCTCTCTTTAGCCTGGTAATGGAAATGAACTTGTTTCTGATGCTTACCGTGTATAAAATATGTTGATACTTTTATTCCTGTTTTTGGACTGCTTTGTTAATATTTGGCCTTTAGGCATACAAAGGAAATCAATAAACCTCTTCTACCTATTAGTTTCCTTCTCCTTCCTTCCATCCTATTCCTTGCACCGTTTCTATTTGTTAGAGTGTGTGATACGTTGTTTTTCATTCACCTCAATTCACAGTTCTTTTATTCTGTTTTCTTCAATTATGTTTATTTGTTTGAAATTCCTCTATTATTATTTTCTTAAAACATTAATTTTTATATGGCTTCCCCCCTTTATCTTTTTTTCATGTGACAATGCTTTACAATGAGTTTCACAAGCAACCACCGGACACTCTGGACCTTTGTTTTTAAAGGACATTTGTACTGATTTCTTTTCTTGAGGACGTCATCATCAACCAGACACAAACCTAGACATATCTGGGAAGTACAACTCTCAGTTGAGTAATTTTCTTCACCAAACTGGCCTATGGATATGTCTGTGGGGTTTTCTTATTGCCAATTGTTGTAGAAGGGCCCAGCTCACTGCGGATGGTACCATCCCTGGGCTGATAGGCCTGCGTCGTAAGAGGGGACTGTGCATGTCAGTGCTCCTCTGTTGTCTCTGCTTCAGTGCATGCCTCCAGATTACTGTGTTGACATCTCTCATTGATGAATTGTAGTCTGTAAGTCAAATATGCCCTTTTCATTCCCAGATTAGAAGACAAACTAGGACAAGGACTGATAGCTATCAATGCAAATGTGGAAAAATCTGAATTTCGTCTTTCAGTAATTTATTCTATTGGCTGAGCTGATGTAATGATTCTTTTCCAGTTAAAGTCAAATGACATTACCAGGCTACCTCTCTGGGTTGTTTGTTCTGCATTTGTTTTGCTGACTACAGTGCACCTTTCAACGTTTCAAGTACTTTTTCTTGTATTTTATGGGATTGGTTTTTAATTATTTCTCTAAATCTCTAAAGACAATTGCCTTTCTGCATTCTTTTAAACAACTTATCTTGGTGTAGTTGGGTCATTACAATAAAGTACCATAAAAATCTGGTAGCTAATTACAGAAATTTATTAGTGGGACTGGTAAATCCCAGGCCAGTATGCTGGTGAGATGCTTCTGTCTGGTTCCGGGATGACTATCTTTCTGCTATGTCCTTGCACAGTGGAAGGAGTGAAGAAGCTCTCTAGGGTATCTTTTATAATTGCACTTGTCACCTTCTAAGGTGATCATCACATTGGAGAGTAATTGAACATATGTATTTGGAGAGACACAAAATCCAGTCTATAACACAGGTCGCATATATTGTTATGTCTACTTCACTTGTTGGCTATTCTGCCATCTAACCTGTAATTCTTTTTTTTCATTTATTTACCTTAATTTTTATTTATCAGCTCTTGGGACCTTACTCTGTTTTCCATTAATAATTTGATATTGTATTTTTATTTTTATCATCATGTCTGTCATTTTTTCCCTATACCTTCTGGTAACTGATGTTTAAATACTTCGTTAATTCCTTATTCTTTCATGGTTTTCTTTTTATAAGGTCAGATGATCCATTTGATTTATGAAGAAATGACACAATTTTGAGCATCTTCATCTTTTCTATGGCTTATCTCATCACTGTTCTTTCTTCGTTTCTTTGTTAGAAGCTGTATGCCACCCACCACCCCATTTAGTAATGCAATCTCTATGGTTTGAGATGGTTGAGCTTGTGACTCTCTATGTTCCGCTGCTGTGAAAGCACCATGCACTCTGCAGAAATGATGCTTTGAATTTGAATGTGGATGTCTTCGTTAGGATTGTGATAGTGATAGTATAATACTCACTGCTGCTGGGCAGCAGCAAATAGAATGTCCAGTAAGCTACGAGATCAGGAGAGTGAATGATGGAGCTTCTCCAGTGCACTACCCTGCTGAGTTATGACAATCACCAGTTAGGTGTACGGGAGGTATTTTCACTGCTTTATATTTGAAATGTGTGATGGTTTTAGCAAGATGTAATCCAACTGTAAACTGAACAACATCTCTAAGCAATATTGAATGAATTGGGAATTCCTGCCTTGAGAGAAAAATTAGCACAGATCCAAGCCTTTCCCTTTACTCTTTTCTCTTTTCCCCTTCTCATTGGTTCTGCAGACCAGAGTGCATGCTGCTAACAGGACCCCTTAGCTCACCTACTTGTGCACATATGTCCCTGTCTGCCATCTGTCTTCTAGAGTATGTTTGTGTGACCCCTCCTCTTTCTATTCTCTGCTCTTAACTGTGTCTGGGGACCACAACATTTGGTCCCAACCATTACTACATTTTTATTTCATACACAGCAGCTAGTGATATTTTCTACTTTTACTCTCGATTTCTGTCTGTGGTGGTCGACTTTTGCTGGCGTTTTCTGAGACCAGTCATTATGTAAATATTTAACATTATTCTTTACTTACTTCTCTTTACTTTCTTTCTTTTGGCTTCTGCCAGACCTCTGCTTTATTGACAGAGAGTTTTGTCACACACAAAAATAGTTTTATCACTGCACGGTACCATCTACACCGAGAAAATGTATTTGTCAATATCTGAAGAAATCTGCTAGGGAAAGACCAATTTCATTGTCCTTTTTAAAAACAAGATATTCCAGTTTCCCTGGAATATTTCTACCCACTTTCAATCGCTTTGGTGAAGCAATTGTGAAGACTATACCCTTTCTAAAGATTTTTTAATGTCTAAGAAGAAGGAGATTTAATCTCTTGATGCCATGCCCATGCTAGAAGATAAAAATTGACAGTTTCTAATTTTGTTCATATTATTTTTGTATTCATGCCAATGCATATAATTCAATATCAGTTGGACATTATTGGCTATAACATTAACTGTGGTTTAGAATGGTAAGATATAAAAACATTTTATCTTTACCATCTTGAGTCTTATTGAATATTATTTCTAATTTTCATCAAGTTCTATATTCCTGGAGTAATGGTTAGTATGTGACTCTAAAATACTGGAATTTAGACTTTGGTAAGGAAAGTGATGCTTGCTGTGACATCATTATGATGAAGTCATCATAGCATATATCTCAGTTGGGGTGTAGAAAGCACTTTGGGTCCAGAAATAATCACTCGAATAGACTTCTCTCTATCATCAGTATGTCCATCTATCAATCATCTATTACCTTACCTACCAATGCCTTTCTGCTTATATTGTCTAAAGCCATTTACTCAAATTAAGGAAGGCTTGATCCCTTCCTTCCAAGTTGCTCACTCTCTAATGGAAACAGGTTTCCTTGAGTTTCGAAAACCTAATATTGGCAGATTTTTAACGTCCCTTGCAACTATGATAAACAGATGAAGAAAATGATGACTGAACCAAGAAAAAACCAATTGCAGTCTTTGATAGTCTTGTGTTTTTCTTGTTTTTCCTTTAAATATCTGCAGTGTCCATATGCAAAGGACCTTGCAAGTATTAATATTTTATGAGAAGAATTATTTTTTCCACCTCTACATCTTCTTCTTCCAAGTTATATTTTACTTCCAACAGAAAAAAAGGTGGTTTTGCTGCAGTTTTTAAAGGACAAAATAGAGCTCAGGGTTTGGATCAGGACAAAATCTTGAGTGCAAATATAGCCCAGAGTAAAGGCTATGAACTGAGTAACAGTGAGAATGGAAGGAGAGGGAGGCTTTGAGAACACAAAACTAAAAATACGCAGACAGCTCTGAACCAGAGTCTGACTGGTACTTGGCAAAAAATATCATCTAATTTAGATAAAATGACCCTTGATGAGGTTCCAAGGAAGTCTAGCCTTTTCATCTGAGCTCACTTGGTCACTTGATTAATTGTTATGTTATTTATCAAAGTATAGAGTGGCTTCCTGACAGAGGTGTGGAAGGGATGCTCTCACGTCAATCTCTGATGGACTTTCAGTATAATTTAATCGAGGAAATAATTAACGTGTAAAATAGACTTCTATTTAAATTTGCTTTTAATGGTGCAGTTTCTCATTTTTTAACTTTTGTGGTATGATTTAATTATTTTTGTCAAGATTAAAAAAATCATTATTATAACCAGCTGGCACTATAATTGCTTTTAGGAAAGGCACTGTGTCTGGGGACAAAATCTTGATAAATCATTTAGAATTAAAGGTGAAAGACTTGGAGGCTTGTAGCCCTGGCAACAGGTTAAGTTGTTCTGCATGAGAAAGCAGAATATGTTTATTTTAAACTATTGTAAAGCAAGGAAGGATTGGAGGGCTAAGAGCATCTTCAAAAGTTATTTGTTGAGATCCCTAATGGATACAGTTGGAGACTTTGGAGCTATATATGTACCTGGGATACAGTTACCACACTGAAACACAACTGTGGTGTGTGTGTGTGTGTGTGTGTGTGTGTGAGAGAGAGAGAGAGAGAGAGAGAGAGAGAGAGAGAGAGTTTAGTTTAGCACAAGATAAATTTTCTTTACCATTTTTAAATGCACAACACTGTTATGAATTTTAGACTCCATAGTGTACAGCAAATGCCAAGAGATTTTGTAGAACCTTAGATTTTGGCTACTGAACAACTCACTTTTATCCCCCTTCCTCCCTTGCCAATCGCCATTCTATTCCTAACCCTCTAAGTTTATCCATGTTCATTAATTCTTAAATAAACTGAATCGTGTATATTTATGAGGTATGCTAGATGTTGTTATGGCATAAATGGAGCTAGTGAAATGTTTGACATTGTTAAACGAACACATATTAACTCACACTTCTTTTCCTTCTTTGTAAGAACAACTGAAACTACACATTATCAGGAAAACCAAATCCATTTTGGTTACCTGCAATCCCCGTGCTGTGCTCTGGTTTCCGGACTTACTTATCCTACATGTCTGCTACATTCTGTTTCCACAACTGGACCTCACTAGTTCTCCGCTCCCTGCTGCTCCTGGTAGCCATCATTTTGTCTTCTAGCTGTTTATTTGTGTATTCCGTATGTAAACGATACCATATGCTTTTTTTCTATGGCTCACTCAGCATGTCTTCTAAGTTCAACTATGTTTTGGGAAGATCTCTTGAATTTCATCAGTTTTATTATTCAGTGAGAATTTCATACAATGTGTTTTTGATCATATTCACCCTCTCCCCAAACTCTGCCCAGATCCACCCACCCCTCTTCCCGATCACCTACCAAGTACTCTCTGTGCCATCCATATTTTCTTGGGTATATGGCCATCTGCTGAACTATGGTCAACTTATCAAGGGCCAGCCTTTACAAAAACTGATTTTCTCTTTCTCAGCAGTTGTTGGTGTCTAGCTCTTTAGCTAGTGATAGCACGTCATGCCCCCCTCCATGCTTGACCTTTATCTGACCTGAACTTGCCCAGGTCTTGTCAAGGCTGTCAGAAAAATTGTGAGTTCATTTGTTCAGTTTCCATGGCATGTCTGGAATATGCTGTTTTCTTGTAGTCACCAACTGTCTCTGTTTCTTAAAACCTTCCTGCATTCTTTTCTGCATCGAATCTTGAGCCCCGGGAAAAGAGGGGGTAATTTGATGTCCTGTTTAGGGCTGAGTGTTCATCATCAGTCCTCTGCACACTGGCCAGCTACGGGTCTCTGTGCTAATCTCCATTTGCTGCAAAAAGAAGCCTCTCTGAAGAGTGCGAACCTTTAGGTTTCATAACGAATCATTAGGAGTCAGTTTAATACTGCATCCTTATGAAGTGCAAGCGAACATGTCCACAGCAATGCTGAAGCATGCATGGACATGCCTGTTTATATTGGGTTTCACGGTCTGAGTTGATGAGGATGACTGACCAGGTCTCTTCCTCAAGGAACAGGTCACCCCCAGATACCAACTCAGCTCGCTGAAATCAGAGTTCAACGCATTAATCATTGGAGCTAGTACCTTATAGCCGAGTAAAAATAATGGGTTTTCATGACCTGTCTCCCATCAAGTTCTTGACCCTGATAATGTGCTAGGTATGGATTTGAACTTCTGTATTGGGAACAATGCTTTCCTTTTCAGAGATAACTAAAACTCCATTGGGTACATGTAAACACAATACAGGTTCTTAATTCATTCATCAGCTAGCAACACTTGGGTTATTTATATAGTTTAGTTGTTATGAACAGCTATATTGTGATGATTATATTTACATAGGTACATGATCCAAGGAGGTATTTCCAGATTGCATAGTAGTTGTATTTTAATATTTTCATGTAATGACTATACAATCAAGACTCCCACTTGCAGGTTATAGAAGTTTACTTGTTCTACCTTGTACTTGATTTTTGCTGAATTTTGACTGTGAGAGTATTTCATTGTGGCTTGGATGTGCATTTCTTTAGTCATTAAGATCTCAAATCATGGGGAGGTTCTAGTTCATATGTGAGTTATATCATCTTATACAACCATACTTTCAAAGTCATAGCTATTTAGGATTTAAAATCAAACACAAAGTTTTAAGATAGTGATTTTAATTTTATTAAAGAAACTATAGTATTTGTTTCCCCCACAGTTTAGAAGTTTTTGTTGTTGTTATTAGATATGAATAACATTGCAGAAACCTTTATTAATATTTCAGATTCTTTGTAAGAGATAACTTCGTCAGAGTGATAGCTTGTGCTATGTCCGTATTTCCAGGAGGGATTTCCCTCAGGATCACGTACAATAGAGGATACTTTCGACAACTAACTGCCAATACATTTAGATTATTCTCATTGTAGTGTTTCATATTTGACTAATTCTAGTGGACTGCCTTTTTTGTTTTTGTCTTTGTGTGTGCTTTGGTCCTTTTTAGTTGTAGGTTGTTAGGGCAAGCATCCTTGTACGTAACTTACGTTAATCTCAACATTGCTCTTATCCCCCTCCCACTATTCTTTGCTGACAGAGGCAAGCAACACTTGGTGGTTTTTTACTCAGAAGTGCAACTTGATTTTCCATTAGCCAGGTGTGAACAGTATGTGCTCGTGATAGCAGATGAAGTCCTCAAGACTTCAGACTTAGTTCATTGCATCATTTCA
The DNA here is from genome assembly GCA_028555095.1 of Dicrostonyx torquatus. Lineage (NCBI taxonomy): Eukaryota > Metazoa > Chordata > Mammalia > Rodentia > Cricetidae > Dicrostonyx > Dicrostonyx torquatus. Next base: position 6,996,850 of record JAQHUG010000072.1, read on the forward strand.
GCATCTGTAAACACTCTTCCTCACACGGGAGGGAGCAGGCAATAACTTTGCCTTTGATGTATGCATTTTTATCAGCTAGTCCTTAACTTATGTAAGTTGAGAACTTCAGGGAAATATTCAGGAGGCTGTTGTATAACCATCCCATCTTTAGGGTAACACCTCAGAACTTGATGACAGTAACCAAATAGAAACACAATCAACTAGAGAGCCTACATCTAAATAATGGCAATCATGTAAGTTAAAAGAAGAAATAGAAGAAATTGTTGACATTCTGACTCAGAAAATGTTAAAAGTAGAGTGTTCCGTTTGGCCCTTTTGTTACATGGATTATGGAAAATGTAGTGCAGACCAGTGGAAATACTTCTTCAAGCTAATACTAATCATTTGTGGCTGAATTGTCAACAAAATCCCATCTGCATTTTCCTTGCTGTCACTGTAGTTGTTGTGCTCTACTATCTAACTTTATTAAAGGAAATATGAAGGGAAGTAAGTACTGAGGGTAAGGAAGGTTATTTTAACGTAGAGACCTAGTGGAAGAGGGAAGCGGACAGGAACACAGGTATGTAGATCTGAAGATCCGTGTCTCCCCTGCTGATGTCTACTTTCAATTGTCCCTGCTTTGGTCTTATAGTTGGGGACATTTGCTGAGTGTCTTGGGTGTATCCACTTCTGTAAATCTGTCATCCAATGCTATTTAAAGCTATGCATTCATATCTAATCTCCTCAAACAAGTGAAAAGCTTGTTTTACTTTTAGCGGTCTCATTTTGATGCTGCTGCAAAGTGTGATGGACAGGAGTGTCACTTTTGTTTCCTACTATTGATGCCGATGACATTCTGGTTGCCTTCCTTATCATTATTATTTGTTCTTGTTACTCTTATATTTTTAATATGATAATATAATCACATCATTTCTTCCTTCCCTTTATTCCCTCCATGTCTTTCCATATACTCCTCGTTCTCGTCCAAATTCACTTTGATGTGTACATGCTTGAAGTGTATATGTGTGTTTGTTTGCATGTGGGTTACAGGTACATGTGTGTGTTCATGCCTTTAGAGTCCAGAGATTGATGTTGGGTGTCTTCATTAATTAATTTTTGAAATAGTGGTTCTCACTGACCCTTAAGCACACTGATTGATAACACTGGCTGGTCCATGAGCTCCAGGGATCAGTGTGTCCCCTTCCCTGTCTTCTGCATGAATGGAGGAATTTAGACCAAGAACCTTGTCCTTATTTGGCAATCATTTTACTTATGCTTGTGAACAACTCAAGTGTTTGAAAAACTATAGTTGGGAATTCGCAGTCTAGAACAGATTGCTATGGTTACTGTGTTTGGTGCTGTGTTTAATGCTTCTTTGAGTCTTGTGCATGGGTGTGTGTGTGTGGGTTTAGACATTTTTATTCTCATTTAGTTAACACATAAAATCTTTTTCTATCAGTCAGAAAAATGAAAATGTCTCTAGTGTCTTAAAAACATGATTATTTACATTCTTTATACTTATTATGTTGCATAAATATTTGAGTGAGAGGAGTGAGCTACTCAGAAAAGTAATCTTGTTATAGTAGGTAACTGCTAGTTCCACATTTCTTATCTGAAACTGTGCTTAAATTTACTCTCTTTTATCATATAGTATTAAAAGAGCATTATATGCATTATGAATGAGAGCCCTGCATCTCCAACTCGTCCTTAGTTCTTGTTTCAAACAATGGATGCAACTAGCCAGAGCAGGGCTGTTTATAGTGTAAAGTCTGTGTTCATTCGATTCGGGCATGCTGCTTATATGAATCCTCTACTGTACGAACATCACCCAGTGCTGTTACAGGTCTAAGCTGCTTTGTGCTTTACATCAGCAAACACTCGGTGGGGGGGGGAACTTCAGAAATATTTCATAAACAACCTGCCCCACAAATACTGTCTTCCAGAGAAGTCCATGGTGTCTGCAGGAAGAATTATTCATTGCAACCCAAATCTTCACGTTCTGTGATGGTTTTGGTACACAATTTCTTGATTGGTTTTTTTTTCCTCTTGCTAAAAATAATGCTAGTGGAGAAACATATCTTATACATTCCCAAATAGAATCCTTTATGTAGAGATGTGTGTATAATTTTAAGAATAAACCTTCTGTGTTGCAAGGCAAGTTAATGCATGCAAGGAACTCTATCTCTAAGGAGCCCAAGGATGTTAGGCTGACTTGGGGGTGGCTTGAGATACTAATTTAAAACAACAGTAACAGTAACAGCAAACATTCATATCAAGAGGATGCACTTTCAGAATAGTCTGGGTTCAGTATTTTATATCAAGGAAAAGTATTTTATATCAAAAAAATTTAGCATAAACCAAAAACCTGTCAGTAAAAGCTTTCCTACAATGAAAATTTTCATAGACTGCATGTATGCTTTTTCCTACTTATATTTGTGTGCTTGTATGTATGTGTGTGTGTAAGTGTAGATATGTGTGTATCATGTGGATATTTCAACCAGTTGTCCTTAATGACCTTGCTTAAAAAGTGATTCTTCTTAGAAAGAATATGTATCTATGAATGAACTGATGAGACACTAATAACTTCAATCACACGGTTTGATTAGTTTCCTGTGATTGGTAGTTGCCAGTTCTTTTCTTACAACCTGTGGTCCGATGTAATGGTAAAACTAGGTCAAATATATCTTATCTACTTTGAACTGTCTTTGAAGTAGGTTCTAGATATATTTTCTTCTTTGAGTTTCCTTGCTTGGTTATTGCCTAAAAGTCAGAGAAATCAAAATGCCTTCAGAGTCTTAGAATGATATTGTTTCCATCCCTTAATTAAATTTTCATTTGCCAAAAAGTAAAGAGAGAAATACTCAGAAAAGGAAAGAGAGCGTAGAGGGCATGCAGTAGCTCGGTCATTGTTGTGTCAAACTGTGCTCAGTTGCTTTGTTTAATCTATTGGAAGCTCTGTAGCCTGAACAGAGTTCTCAAATTGAGATGTGGAAAGGGACTAAGTTCTGAAGTGAGAGGTAGAAGAGATTGTTACTTTGCTGCTCAATTCTTGTGTCTTACAACTTGTATTGTATCCATGACCAAAACATCTGATAGCATTTACTCAAGGGAGGAAAGGTGTAAGGTGACTCATGATTTCCGCCATCATGGCAAGGTAGACATGGCAGTGATAATGGTGGCAAGAATGTTTGTTGACAGCAATCCTATCCTGGGGGAGCTGAGGAGCAGAGAGTGACTGGAGCTAGGTGCCATTCCATGCCTGGTGACTCACTGCTACCAGCCAGATCCCATCTCCTAAAACTTCTTTTTTTTTTTTTTTTTTTCGAGACAGGGTTTCTCTGTGGCTTTGGAGCCTGTCCTGGAACTAGCTCTTGTAGACCAGGCTGGTCTCAAACTCACAAAGATCCGCCTGCCTCTGCCTCCGGAGTGCTGGGATTAAAGGCGTGTGCTACCACCGCCCGGTTCTCCTAAAACTTCTACAGCTTCTCAACACAGGGCCACAGCTGGAGAACACAACATCAAACCACGTGCATCTGGAGGCCATTTGAGATTCAAACCATAGCCCAATGCCTAGTATAGATCTTAGACAGCATAAAATTGTTAGCTAATTTTTAGGAAGGCCTTATTTATAATACTTCTTACTACTTTTCCATTTGGTTCAAGTAAGTATTGATGGGAGGAAGAAAACACTTGCTGATGGGGCATGGACACCTGTGCATGAGCTACAGTCACCGGGACCTGTGTCAGCAGATGAAGACATCTTTGACAGGGGTTGAAAGGTCAGCATGGGGTGAGTGAGTGTGTTCTTGCGTGCATGCACGTAATCAGAATACATCACATACTTGATGAAATTTTCAAAGATCAAAATCAGTTAGTAAAAATAAATAATTTATTTGTAGATTAAAAAAAGTTATATATAAATTTCCAGATTTATAAATTTTAAGTGAGTGTATTTTTTGTTGTTGTTAATTAAGTTTTATTTTGAGATGATTTAGTAAGACCATGAGAGTGTTAGTATATATTGGTAAGGCCTTTCTTACATACTGTGCACAGTTATAAGGTGTGAGATGTGTGTGTGTGTGTGTGTGTGTGTGTGAGAGAGAGAGAGAGAGAGAGAGAGAGAGAGAGAGAGAGAGAGAGGAGAAGAGAGAGAGAGAGAGAGAGAGAGAGAGAGAGAGAGAGAGAGAGAGAGAGAGAGGACTCCACTACTGAAACTGTCTACACATGTCTAGTTCTGTGTCCATGTGGTGGGAAAAAAGGACTTCAAAAATATTTCCAGTTTTATCTTTTGGTATTTTCTGTAACACTTGGCTCATATTTCTATATTGCATATATCAACTTGTATTTTAATAATTTGATTTTTTTAAATGATGAATGTTACTACTGGCTTTAGGATGTTTAGAATATCCCTTATTTTTCTATTTTGAATGATTGCTGATTCACAAAGTAACTGACACAGTAGGCATGGCATAAACACTGGAGTGAAATGTAAGCCTTTAGAAAGAGAATATGAAAATGCCATGAATGCTAATTCCTAAGACAAAAGGAAAAGAGCAATTGGGGAAGGAAAGAGGAGGGCAGAACTTGTGCAAGCTGGATGCAGGGACGGCAGCTGGGGGGCTGCTTTCCAGTCACCTTTGTTTGAGCATTTCATTGCTCAACAATTTGTAAACAAGATCATTCCCTTCACAAAGTATTTCACAGGAGTAAAGGAATGCTCTATGACTAAGGAGAAGCAATACCTGGAGCTAATCTTTGTGGGCAAATATGTTTATTTTGATGGATGGAGCTGAGATGCAGAACTGATAGAGGGAAGCTGGATGGCAGCAGCGGGGGTTGGGGTGGGATGTTTTCTGCTCCACCAAATCACATATGACGAGAATTGCAACCAGACGGCAGTCTGCTAAGCAAGCCTTAGGAGCTCCTCCGTCTGCTGCCTGCTGTGGATGTCTGGCACCCAGCAGTGCCAGATTTGGTGTAAGTGGGGCTTCTGTTTAGGAAACTGTGCCAGTTTTTTTGTTTTCTTGAAAAGTGGATTCTGGCTTTTATTTCTACACTTGTGTATGGGGTTAAAATTTCTTAGAATTACAACTTTGTTTATTACATTGAAAGCATCAGATATTGGCTGGTTTTCTAAAGATTTATAGATTATTATGATCTTATATGTGTACATCTGCTGCTGCATTTGATAGTCATAAAAATAGTTTTCTTTCTGCAAGCTTTTACATGTAAGGTTTGCATAATTCCCAATTCATATGCTTTTTATTTGTACACGTATTTTTTACTGTCAATTTCAATGGTTTCTATAAAATATTTTTTAGACTGCCATATTTCTTCTTTTTGATTCTTTGAATTGTTTGATTTGAGAACATCACCTCCCATCAAGCTACTCTTGATCGTTGACCCTTCCTCCTCCAATGAACTTCTCGTCTTCTAGGAAAAATGAAAGATGTGAAATCTGCCTTTACACCATCTGTTGCCTTCTTCAATTCCCTTTGCACACTTCTTTTTATTGCTTTAGGTACAACTCGGGAGCCTGTTTTTCTGGGTTGGTCACATGTGAATCTTAGTCCTAACTCCCCACACCCCCTTTTCTGTGTTGATTCTCTGTTGTTCTGTTTTTCAGAATTCTTTCACAAAGGTGATTTAAACTTATTTTACTACACTGAATAGCTTTATATATAATAAGTGGTTGTCAAAAATAAAGCATGAGTCTGGGACCGTGGTGTAGCCACAGAATACTTGCCCAGTATTCTCCCAGCCCCAGGCCTCCATTCCCAGTACCACCTAAATAAGTAAGCAATATGATGTAACCTATAGCATACCTTTATCATACCTTTATCCTTCCACGCATACTCAATATTCCTGTAAGCTACACAGCTGTCCAAGTGGTCAGTTGAGGAAATGTTCTAGATCTCTATGGAGTGCCTTCTATTCTCAAAAGTATCAAATCAGAGAAGGAGCCACAGTTTACTCTCTTCATTCAGTAGCGGTTCCTACATTGCTTTCTGGGTTTTCCCTCTATCTGCCTTCCCACCTTTCTGAGTGTAATGATCTGTCCTGTCACTTTAAGAGGCAAACTCTACCCACTCCCTTCCCCCCTGCACTGAGACAGGTAAATCTTCCTTCCTGCTTACAACCGGAGTCTCTTTTCCATCTCCCTCTCTCAAAGAGGCAGCTTCTGTCTCTCCCCACTTCCCCCCTTTACCCTTTCTGTTTCTCTCTCTCTCTCTCTCTTTTGGTCTCTCACTCTCTCTGTCTCTCTCTCTCTCTCTGCCTCTCTGCTCTTCTATCCTTCTTCATTTTCCCCTCCATAGCCCATTAAATAAATATCCAACCTCACTCTGCTTGGTGTGCCTTTCCATGTCCCTGTCTCTTGCCTATCACGTGGCTCCCTGCCTGGGACCAGCCATCTTCAGAGACCTTCAACGTGGTCTCATGGCATGCCCATCTGTCTGTTTTTCCTTGTGGGACTGGCTGCTCCATCGAGATCTCTCACCCACCACAGGACTCCCTGCCTGGGACTTGTGGCACAATGCAGCCACTCTGGGAACTGCGCCATCCCTGCCTGCACTTCAGGGACCTGTAGCATGGTCTCATGGTACGCTGCCTGCTGCAGCCACTTGGGGATCCACAGCATTTTCATTTTTACCATTACATTAAGCCTTTTCTTCCATGTCTCTTAGTTCCAAGCTGAATTAGTCATTTCCCTGCCTAAGACCCTCCTGTGGGCTCCAGGGTCTTGTGGTTGAAGTTCAAGCTCCCTAAACAGACTGAACTCTTGACCCAGAAGAAACCTTTCTTTTGTGGACATTTTGTCAAAGCAATGGAAAACTGATTGAAACAACACCTCTTCCTTCAAAGCATGGGCTTTTTATGGCTCTTGAACACCAAGCATCAGTGTTACTGCCTTAATGTCTAATTTGATGTTTCTTGTGTGTGTTAATGCAGGCATGGAGTGTCCTCTGATTACTATTGAACAAGTGGGCACAGTACACAGAGTACACAGGCTTCATCAAAATGTTGCTTGCAAAATACTTAGTCTGGATCAATGAGTAAATTCATCTAAGGAATATTTAATTGTTTTTAAGTGTTCTCTGTATTTTATTTCCTTATTAAACCTTGATATATTTAGATTATACTTGAATATTGACTCTGAGAACACTATTAAGTTCATTATTGACTATACATTTAGATGTATAAGACACATTCACTCATAAACTACATGGAGAATAGACAAAACTCAATACTAAACAGAAGATGCCTGTGGTGTATATCCTCATTTTATTTTTAAAATTCTATTGAGTTATTGTAGTTTGTGTGTATGTGTGTGTGTGTGTGTGTGTGT
>JAQHUG010000072.1:7027990-7132259 GCA_028555095.1 Dicrostonyx torquatus
ACAGATGTCTGATTAATGTAATATTAGACGACTGAGAGTAGTATTGGAAAAGGAGAATCTAATTCAGTGTCAAAGATCAGCAAATTTTCTGAAGAACCCATCTTCTGCAAGAAATACCCTAAAACAATTGTTTACAATTACTTGTTTCAATTCACACTTTTGTTTTTTTGGTTGTTTTTGTTTTTCAGGACATGATTTCTCTGTGTAATAGCCCTTAGTCCTAGCTATGGCTCACATCATCCTTTTTCTTCTTGCCCTGATTATGAACCCTCATTATTTACACTGACTTCATGAAGATACTATCACTCTTTACCCAATGGTGGAGATAGGGTGTTAGAGATATGGCAGCAATGAAACTGGTGTCCTTGCTGGGTTTCTATGGCTATGAGAAAGAACATGGCCAAAAGCAACTTGGAAAGGGGAGAGTTTCTAATATCACTTTGAAGAAGGTAATAGTCCATCTTTAAGAGATGTCAGAAGAGGAACTCAAGACAGGAATCTGGAGGAAAGAGCTGAAGCTGCAATCACGGAGGAATGCCATGGCTAGCTTGTTACTCATGGCTTGTTCAGCTTGCTGTTTCATACAGTCTAGTACCACCTATGAAGTTATAGAACCACCTATAGTAAGCCGGGCTCTCCCGCATCACTCATTAATTAAGACAATGCTTCACAGGCTGACCTACAGACCAATCAATTGAGGCTTCCTCCTCCCAGAAGACTCTAGCTTGTGTCAGGTTCACACACCAAAAAACTAACCAGGACAACTTGCAGGGAATTCCTGTAGGAAACCTAGGAAGGAAATTTAGACGTTAAGCGAGTTCAATATATGATTTATATATAGGGATTATATTGTTGTGGCTTCTTCTAACAGCAAGGAAAACATTCAATGAATGTCAGCAGAAGCTAAAGTTGAGGAAGAAGATTTTCAGCATGTTCAGAGGTGACCTCTCTGAGAAAACAACCTCTGAGCAGAGATGTGATGGAGTTTAGAACAATTTTCAGTGAATAATGTAGGCAAGAGGCTTCCTAGTACAAGAAAGAGTAAATGACAAGGCCCAGAGGTGGGGACTTGCCTAGAATGTTCTAGAAACTTATGGCAGCATGTCTAGAATGTTCTAGGAACAGTAAGGAAACCTGAAGAGTTGTGGCAACATGCCTCGAATGTTCTAGAAACAGTAGGGAAAACTGGAGAGTTAAGGAAAAGTAAACAACAGAAAAAAATGTTGAAGATTTGCTCTAAATTCATTCCTTCTCTGAGTTCCCAACTTCGTAGACAGAAAATCATCTTCAGGATGCTCAAGTAAAATCTTTGAGACCCCCCACCCCGGGCCTCTCTCACCCTCACATAGACTCTCCCTATATTCGCCCATCCAGGTCTGTTGCTATAACTTCATATGGAGCCTCAGCTACGGCTTCTGAAATCATCTTCTGTCTTATGTCTCACTATCACCCATTTCTCCCAGATAACCTCAGCTTTAAAATATTGCAAATTATTTCTCAAAATATCCCTTATTCAGAGTGACATCGAGGATTCCTGTCTCAATTTTCAACACGTTAGCTTCATTATCCTTCCTTCCTAAGGCTTCGTAGTGAGAATTAGATAATACACCACTGCATTTCACTGCTAGCTCTGCCAGAGGGCCAACTGAAACATTTCTTTACTTACTAGTTACACAAAGGCAGCTGAAATCTTATTTAATGCATCCTCTTAGAACAGAATGGAAGAGGGGTATTGTCTGATGTGGATAAAATTAACATCCTAAAATGGGATGGATTTTATAAAATCAAAATTAATATTCATTTACATTAAACAAAAGCCTCTTGCTCTCCCTCTCTTCACTTGTGGATCTGGTCTGCATATTTAAATGCTTTAGTGGCATAGTTAGTTTGGAGGTGTTTGCATAACCCAAAGTAGAAAAGAAGAGAAGAGGAAACAGACTCAATACAAAACAGCCTTATATTTCCCCCCACGAGGCAAATGATCTCAGCTGCAACAGCCTTAAACATTTATAGCTGACTAAATATTTTATGAGACGGTACAAGGAAGAGTTGATTCATTTCTTAAGAATGATACCCTGGTCATACAGTGTCTCTTCGAAAGCAGTCCCCATGTTTTGTCTTCAACAAAACGTTGAAGAAAGCTCAGTGCTTGTTGGCCCCAAACCCCAACGCTGCCATTCACAGTGGTTTTCTGCCATTTTCTCTCTTGTAACTGTTTTTTTTTAAATAACAGAATAACTGCGAAGAATAAAGCGCCAACTGAAAAGGAACACACTGTTGTGCACCTGACCGTGTGAACATCCAAAGAGGGGCAGTTCTTTTCTCATGGAGAGCAGTGCTCAGTGTTCACATTTAGATCTGATGCCTCCCCAAATGTCGCTGTCCCATTTTCTTAGCACTCCAGACCCACATGAAATTCTAAAAGGCTTTTCTTGTATAAGCTCCATCCCAATGTTTTAGCACAGAGAGTCATAGAAACACATTATTAATATTTATGAACCCACAGAAGTCAGTAAAAGCCAGGCTCTCAGAAAGGCTGCTCTTCTAGACTCCTGCCATCAAAACAGTAATAAAATTAGCTCAGACTAGCTTCATGAAATAACCTGAAAGAAAATATGTGTAGCTCATGAGAGAGAGGGTGTACCTAAAGAACAAATGATAAAGAAAAGTCAGGCCATGAAGAATACATTACTCAAAATTTGAAGTAGCATTTCTTTATGAATGCCAATATGAGCAGTTGCCTGTGAACAGGTCAGGCCTTAGGAGAGGCCTGAGCATGCAAGGGATTGCTTCTACCATGAAGAGCATGGAAAATCCTATGCTTACTTGGATCTGACTTTGTCTATTTTGTGTAGAAAAGAGGCAAAGATAAGCTCATGGTAATAAGTGTCAGAGATTATGTGAAGATAATTTTCTTTGTTATGTATGATATAATGCATCTTTCATACAGATACCACATGTGCAAATCATACACATAATTATGGGATATGCAAAAGTTCTACATGATAATGCCTTTGATGTGGCCCTTTTGGAGATAATAGGCATTGCAGATATGAATCATATTGGGGTAGATGCTTATCTAGTATGACTTCCATATTTATAAAAAGAGAGGGATCTGGACATACAGACAGGTGAACGAGGGATATGCTGTGTGATGACTGAGGCAGAGATTGAATTAATACAGCTATTAATTAGATTAGGAACACCAGGGATTGATTGACAGTCATAACCAAGGATAAGGGAAGATAGTAGAAAAGATTTTGCTCTAACCTTGAGGTCCATGATCCTGTTAATGCCTTGATTTTAAACTTCAACTTCTAGCTTCCAGAACCAAAGATAAGTCACTGTTAAGGACTGAGTTTGCTTCACTTTGTTAGAGAAGGCTAGGAACATGTTTCTCTCTCTCTCTCTCTCTCTCTCTCTCTCTCTCTCTCTCTTACACATGCACATGCACACACACACTCACAGTTAGACACATATACAGAAACACAAACACACACACACACACACAGAGAGAGAGAGAGAGAGAGAGAGAGAGAGAGAGAGAGAGAAGGAAGAAAAGGAGAACTAGTATGTTATTATTAGGCCTTGGTATAAATAGAATAGATACCTCCATACACCTAATAAAAACTCATATATGCATTGAGAATAAAACATGACATCTATAAATGCCTTAACTTTCAACAAACACAGCAGGACATCATATATGTTAAATAATGGTATACTTTCAGCTACTTAAGAAGCCATATTGCTTTGAAAATGAATTCAGTCCTCCAGTTAGAAATGAAGATTAGAGCTTTAGAGTTCAGAGACTGTACTTTTCTAACTAACTACCTTGGTCAGGCTCCCAAGAGGCCATTTAGTGAGGCCATCCGTTTCTTATATAAACACTTAAATTTCTCCATGGCTACCATAAAGATGCTGTCAGTATAACTCATCTTCTTTGTACAGGTCTCTGCAGAAATCTTCCTGCTGCTTCAGTGTCAGAGGACTGCTACCCTTTATGTTCCATGAAGTGCTAATCTAGTAGGGATGCTTGCATACACTGTTGTACAAAGTTCTTAAGATCTAAAGCATATGGACATTTTGGCTTAAAACATAAAAGTTCTTTGCTGAATGACTTAACTTCTAAAGGCTTGTTTGTATGTCAATGTTCCAAAATGAAAGGTCATTGGAACCCTTTTAAACCAAACCTTAGGAATTTTGATTCCTTAGGACAGGCTTTAGGAGAGTATTTTCCTAAAGCATAGAAGATCAGCCACCAAAATGATATCTCTTTCTATATATCTCTATATAGATTCATCTCTCTCTCTCTCTCTTTCTCTCTCTCTCTACCTATCTACCCATCCATCTATTTATCTAGATATATGTATATATTCCTCCCATCCAGAATATTCATCCTTATGTGTATTTTGTGTATTTGTGTGATTTTGTGTGTGTGTGTGTGTGCGCACGCGCGCGCACGCTGTGTGATCCCAGGCATAAATTTTATTACTCAACAACACTTCAGCCTGTTCCACCTTATTCTAAAAAGTTATTTAACTCCAAAAATGCTTAATAAGATTCTGTTTGGTGATTTAACCAAGATAAAGCTACATTTTTATAATACATGGAAGATAATTTCACCCAAGAGAGACATGCTCAGTAGGTCAGCAGTGCCAAGTACTCTGTCCAGGGAGACATTCATTCGTTTGTCTATTCATTAAGAAAATTTATAGAGCTAGTTAGAGACAGGTCCAATTCTCAGTTCTGTGTGCACACTGGCAAAGGGAAGAGCCATGACTGATCCTGTCGAGAGTCCAGCCAGATGGGAAATTATGGTATGATATAAACACTGTAACTGAGATGAATAGAATCTCAAGTAGTAACCTAGGAAGGGCCACACAATACTAAAGGAAAATTGTCATAGAAGTAGAGTTCACACAAAGCTGGAAAAGATGAGCAGGAGAAAAAGGCTTCAGGAGAACACATCAGGACAGTTTGACTCTCCTATAAACAACAGATACCCTAAACCTGAGATACAAAACAAGTTGTATCTTCAGTGTCAGCTATAATGAATTTGATGAGTTTGGGAGATTGTCATTTGGCCAGTGTTATGTAGTATAGTGATAATGTGGGAAAGGGAGTAATATATTTGTATTTATACACAAATGACAAGCCTTAGTGACTACCTACCCATGTGCATCATATAGAAGAATAAGACTATGTCAGAACAAGTAGTTGGAAGATAAATTATTAATAAGGAGGTTTTCTTATTTAAATCTTTAATTTTTGAGAATTGTGTAAGTGAATACCATTTTTACATAATTTCCAATCCTCTTTCACGACCCCTGCAGCTCTACTCTCTCTCAAATTCACAGCCTCTTTTTCTTTGTTATTAATACAAATATATGCATATAAAGACATATGTATAAACAAATAAAACCTGCCAAGTCCATTTGTTGTTGCGTGTATACACATGTACTTAAGTCTGATAACTTGGGACTGGATAGACTTCTCCCAGAAAAGCTCATCCCTCTAAAGACTGACTCTCCCTTTTCCAGCAGTCATTAATTGTGCTTCATCCAGTACAGCGGCTCTTAACCTGTGGGCCATAACCCTACAGGGGTCACATATTAGATAGTGTGCATTTCAGATATTCATATTATGATTCATAACAGTTCCAAAATTACAGTTACAAAGCATCAACAAAATAATTTTATAGCTGAGGGTCACTGTGTTATGAACTGTATTAAAGGGTCACAGCATTAGGAAGGTTGAGAACCACGGATCTAGGTTTTAGGCCTTGAAAGATTTGTCCCATCTAAATTGGTTTTGTCAAAAGGTTGGTATTGTTTAGACAGCCATATTATTAGTGTTTCATGGGTGTAGCTTCCCTCTCTAGTCCAGAAGACACTTATCACCTAGGAGACATCTTGATTCTCTGGCTTTTACAATTTTTCTGCCTTATCTTCTTCTATTTCCCTGAGCCTCAAGAATAGGGTTATGTTGTAGATGTGTCAATAGGAGTTGGGGAGCCCTACAGTCAGTTGTTCTCACTATTTTGACTTCGTGAAGGTTTCTGTTATAGGCTTATTGAAGCAAAAGAAAGCTTCTATGATGAACAGTGAGAGGTACACAGTGATAAGCATTAAACACACAATTAGGAATTATACTGTCTTGAGATAGTGGCAGTAGCAGGTCATTTTCAAGAACCTATGACTCACCAGCCATGTGTAGTCAACTAGATTTACTGTACTGGGCAATAATTTCCTTTCAAACAGGAGTCTGAAATCCAATTAGGTGGCTGTTGGCTATTCCCAAGTTTTAAGTACCACTATTGTACCATTGGGGATATTACTGGGATAGTCATTGTGATACACAGTCTTTATAGCTGGGCAGGACTAATAATTACTTTTCTCCCTTGATGGGGTAGACATCATAGAGGAGGCTTCCAGGACAGTTCAAGCTTGAGCCATCCAAATATTGTGTCCAAAGTGTGTGGTGTCTTGAATAATAGAGACTTAACTCCAAGTTCTGTGGGATAAATGAGAAATAGCAATAACATCTATTAGTTTGGTCTCTCTTAGATGGCCCTGACCAACAGCTTGAAGGGGATTTTCCATGCATGGCTCTAGGATTTTGGTTAGGTATTTTATGACTCTTGCGGGAGGGGGGGCATTATCATCCCATGTGGCATAACTTTATTTAATAAATAAATACACATATATACATATATTGTATTATATGTATGCATAAACACATATATAAACACATATGGATATTTCATTACATACAAAGAAGCTTGACAAATTACCTATTTATTATACTATATTTTAATTTTTGAATTTTGACTTAGAAGAATGAAGTACCTGCAAAAGGAATTTCATCAACTTAGTGAAAGAGCTAAAATGGGACTAAGTTTCCCAAAGCCTGCTGAAGTTTTGGCCCAAAAGATTAATTTTTTTCAGAACATGATTATTAAGTAATTACTCTGTGACAAACACCTACTATTTTAAGTATTAAAGATAAAATAATATTTTGGTTGATGCAGCTTATGGGATGAAAGAGAAGTCATAGGGATTTTGAGGGGTGGAGGGGATTCTTGTTTATAAGGGCAGTAGGAGGATTTCTCTAAGAAGGGAACATCTGGACAGAAGAATAAAGAATGAGACAAAGCCACACAAACATCCAGAGAAAGCCGGCTGCAGGCCAAGGAAACAAGGGACGAAGGTACTTCTGAAATAGGAGGGATGCTGCAAAGATGGTGGGAAATGATGTCAGAGGGTAATAAGAGACCAGATGATGAAAAGCCATGTAGGGAGGCTTAGGGACGTGACTGAGTGGATAAAATGTTTGATATGCAAGCCCAAGGACTTCAGTTCAAATCTCCAGAGGAAGGAGAATCTCAAGAAGCTCACGGACCTCAGCTAACCTCACCTACACATCAACAAAGAGATTCTATTTCAAACAAGGTGGAAGATGAATACCAACATCTGATGTTTTCATCTGACTTCCACTCATGCACAATGGCATGTATTTGCCTGTGTATACATACAAGCATATACATCCAATGTTTTCTGTTTTAAAGGGGACAACATTTAAGGAGCAGCAACCAAAGTTGTCCTTCAGTCATGCATGCATGAACACATGTGTGCACATGTACCCTTAACATGTACTCACACATACGTATATGAAAATTTAATTTTAGAAAGGTATACAGCGCAGAGGTAGGCAAAGAGCATCAAAAGGATTAATGCAGCCAAAGATGTTGGATGACAGTGACTAATGATTGTAAGAAGTGGAAAATTTCAGGCTTACGCAGCTAATTGCTTGTTATGTTTTGAATCTGAAATATCCCTCAGGCTCGTAGTCTGAATGGTTATTTCCCAGTATTTTCTGAGACCGTTGAACATTTAGGATGTGGGGCCTGGCCAGCAGAAGTGCATCACCAAGGATAGACCTTGGGAAGTTATGTCGTTATTTGGGGTCCTGGGTGGTGATTCTACACGTTTTTGCAGTCATGAACTAAGCTGCTGCTCCAATAGATCCAACCCAAGATAATGGACTGAAACTCATCCATTAGGTTGTTTATGTTAGGTATCATGGCCACTGCCATATAGACACCACTCATGCATTGCTCATGGTGTGGGTTGAAATTGCTCAGATTTTGAGAATACTCAGCAGAGACATGAGAGGCATAATACTTTGAGTTGAAAGGTGTTTGGAAGGACAGTTAGAGGCAATTCTTGTAGAATACTAAAGAGTTGGAAAGGTTAGAGAGAAACTCATCTTTACTTTTGCAAATAAACAGACATATCATTTAATTATAACCATGAGATAGGCTGTAGAAAGCTAAACACACAGAAACAGTCTACAGTGTCAACTCATGCAATATCATTAGGGTGTTTGTCTTTATTCAGTGCCTATAAAACACTGTACTGAAGTTGCATTTTGAGATGAAAGTATAAAGCTTTTTAAACCGCTCATATGTACAATTGATCCTACTGTCTACATACACAGATACAAGCACACATGACTTCAAATCCCAATTACTTGAGATCAGAGATTTTTTTTTTGCTATAAAGGTTAATGTCTAAGTTTCAATGAGTATAGTAAGTTTAGACTGTAAGGTACTAAGTATGTCTCTTATCCGAATATACTCTTCTTGGGCTCCAAGCCTACAAACATACACTTTGTCTTAAACCTCTTTAAGCTTGGACAATTTAAACTCAGCAGTAAGCAGTGAGCTACTGGGAGGCAGAGGTGGACTGGGTACAAAGTTCAAAGTATGTCGCCACAGTCATGTCTCTCTATACCACTCTGAATCCTTAGAAATTAAACAGAAAATTCACTATCTAGATTTTCCACATAAACTGAATCAGCCCACCCTGTCCAGAAGGCCATTGCCAAGTTGTTTAAGAAGCATTTGACCTTAGTCCAGGTGTCCAGCATTGGACACATATGTGAAGGATCTCTCCAAGCCTCTGTCAGCATTGCAGGTGTCAATTAACCATTGCATCCTAAGACAGAGATGGGGCAGAGGCATTATGCAAGGAACACAATGCAAAGCTATGGAAGCCAAAGGGGATAGAGGCTACGAATGAGGACAAGAATGAAATGGTTGGGACATTTCTCAGACAGAAGTTTTCTCTTTTCTACAAGTTCAGTGCTGGCCCAGCATCTAAAAGTGAACACATTTGCTAATCTTTGGAAGCAAAATGAGAATGTGTAAATACTTGAGGGAACATCTGGAAAAAAACTAAGAAAACAAAACATTTTGATATCTAATCGTTCACTGCCAGTAGGTGTTGAAGTTTAAAACTGAAGATGAATCTCCTGGTTTCTAAAGATTTAATACAGGTATAAATTGAAAAAAAAAACATCTTTAGAATTTAAGCATTTCCTACTTGTGGATCATACATATTTTGCTAAATTAGAAGGAATTTTACTAGTTGTTATTATTCTATATCTAATGACCAGGAAAGGGGAAGCCACTGACTGCCATTGCCAAATACAATCTGTATTTTTTAGAAAATGGTGATGAGTTGAACACATGACTTGGTAGGGATGAGGAAAGGTTTGACTGAGTAGACTCGTTAGAACCTCATTTTCTAGGAAGTTCTCAAAGGTCACTTAGGTCATGACCCAAGCCAGTCATCTATTTAGAGGAGAAGCCCCATTTTCTCAATGCAGCTGCTCTCTTAAGTGCTCATTTTTGTTGAAGGATAACAGTGAGGCTGGGGCTCAAACTGATTCCTTCTTAGAAATGGGGCATGATAATTAAGAGTGATTTGGTGCAGCAACTGGCTGCTGTAGAGTGTGCCCGGCTCGTTATCTCATCCCATCCTCCCACTCTTAACCTGACCAGAGATAATAATCTTTGTGTTTCTGGTGAGGTGAGTAAAAGACACAGGCAGGAGACTCAGGTTTTCAAAACCTTGCCCCGAGTCAAGGCTCATGGGGCATTCAAATTCCCATCTTTAGAGCTACATCTACCTCCCTACCCAGAAATGCAGTATTGGAGAAGGGCAAGCTGGATCCAAAGTGCACCTTCTTAGGATGCTTCAGTTGCAGGAGAAAGTGCAGTGTTATATCTGCAGAGGGCTGGATTTTATAAGAATCCATACAGAGTTTAAAGATATGTATTAAAAACAGAAGTAACTAGAGTGCTGTTCTTTATTCATTGACTTCTAAAATTGGGGCTTGGAAATAGACAAATGAGCATCACTGGCTTTGACTTGAAGTGTTAACGGGGCTCTTCTTTTATTCATTGAGGCACCTCTTTAGATATGTACAATCTTTGCCTTCTGGTTTTGGATATACTCCTTGTAGCCTTGCAAACTTTGAATCACATAGACAAGTTATCTTCTTAGCATACCTCCACAAGCTTAAAATAGAGTGGTGTGAGGGGATTTTGATCATTTTCAGCTCCTAGAATACTTGCATCTACATAATTAGACAGCTTGGTGATAGAATGGAATTCCAAACATGAAATGCACTTATGTTTCATATATGTACTTTTCCACACAGTGTGAAGGCAATTTTATGTAATATTTTCAGTGATTTTTGTGCATGAAACAAACTTCATTAAGTGGATGGATTTTTTTCACTTATAGCATCATATCAGTGCTCAAGAATTATTTGATTTTAGAACATTTTGAGTTGAGTATTTTTGATTAGAGATGCTCAAGTTGTAGTATGCTTAGAAAATGGAAATATCCATGTAATTGTTATTATTTTTAATCACAACAAGCTTAAGTGCCTAGTGTGCTTGCATTTGAATGTAATTATATTATCCTGGTTTGGTGAGACTCATTATCATAGTCATAACCAAGCTATAAATGTTTTTATAATTTATATGCATACAGAAATACACATATACATGTATACTATGTGTACATGTATATGAGCCTACAAACATATTTTTACATATATGTATGCTTTTCTTGTGTGACTTTCTAGGAAAATTATTTTTACATAATATGTATATTTTCTTATATGTGAGTTATGGCAATTGTGGGGGTAATTTTAGAAACTTTGGAAAATCTTGCTTTAAAAGTTAGGTAGATCCTTTTATACCAAGGACACTAAGACTATAGTTTTTTATTTCCCAGAGTAACGAAACTGTTGGCAAAAGTGCCAGGGATTACTCTTTCTATGACTTGCAAAGTTCAAGGTCCTGTAGAAAGACTGCAGCTTTGTAAAATTTGGCTTCCTTTGGAAAAGGCTTCCTTTTGAAGCTGAGAAAGTGAAGGGGGCTACTGCTCTGTACATAGCGTTCAACTCTTACAGGCTTACCACGTGAGCATGCAAATTGCAGGGCTGCATCACATTTGAGGCAGAGTCAGTTTCTGCCAAGATTCCTTTGAGCTACGTTCATTTTTTCCTTTGCTAGGCAGACCTGCCTCTGGATGCAAACCTGGCATTCGGAGTGATGTACCAGGCGTTACTGAAGACTGTGTTTCTGAGGACTGCCTGATGATGCTGGGAACTTCTGCTCAGAGCTCCATCCTAGGCAGTTCTCTTCTGCCCACTCATTCTTGTTCTGGGATTAATGAATCGATGCACTCTCTGGAGTCTAAAACCTGTAAGGAGAAGAAACAATAGACCGTCTTTATGAAACATTGTGTTAATCGCTTTCCTAAGCATTTTGTAGGAATGATTTCTTCTTTTAGTTTCCCTGGTCACGGTTTCTTTATGTTTTATTTTTCCTCACTTTCCTTTTCTAGTATACTGGCTAACAATGGAAATTATCCCCTGTACGCACCCAGTCAGACAGCATGATGTTTATTTTCATCTTGTTCCCTTTGTCTCCAGAGGTGAGCTTATCTATCTATCTATCTATCTATCTATCTATCTATCTATCTATCTATCTATCTATCCATCCATCCATCCATCTATCTATCTATCTATCTATCTATCTCCAGAGGAATATATATTCCTTTGGACTTTATATTCATCTAGGTAGACATATAGATGTGACTTTCTTGGGGGAGGTGGTCACTGGACATGACCTAGGTGACCATTGAGAGTAAGTAATTACATTAGGAGGTTCTAAGCATTCTGCTTGCTCCAACATTTCCCTATCCTTCCAAAGCCATGTGTTCAACCAATCACTATTTTGAAAAGAGCACAGCTTGTATTTGGCAATGGTAGTTTGTGTCATCTCCTTTCTTGGTCATTATAGAAAATATTTTCCTCAGCATTTCCCTTGCAACACAAAAGATAAATCAGACTAAAACAAAACACTAAACTTGTGTACCTTTGTTGATTGTGTAGAATTTGAAATCAAGCCAGCTTCCTGATTCTGTGCTATGAAGACTTTAGTAAATGGGCTTTGGGAATTTCAAAATCTTAATAACATAGAAACCTACAAGAGTTGATATTCTGAAAGTTAAAAATTGCACTTAACATTTAAGACACAGCTGACTTGATTAATTTTTAGTGAATTAAAATTTAAAGTATTTTGCAAGGCTTGCGGGATTATAAGAGGTAGCCAGGTCTCTTCCCCAGCCACAGAGAAGGCCTATACAAGTACATTTGATCTGAGGAAAGGTGGTGAATTCAGCATGTTGAAGGACAGATGCAAGAGGGTGGGACACAGCCCTTGAGTGCAGGAGACTAAATTGTAGACGCAGTTAGGAAGCTGCTCAGACTGCTGTATTGAACACATGTAGGTTAAAGTGACCCAAGAACTGAGAGGAATCATCTCCATATTTCTCGCACTGAGATTGATATTGGAGAAGAGATCTCTTTATCCAAAAAATGTGAGATTCTTTTCCCTGATGGAAACATTGTAATTTGAACATTGGAAATGGAATTGAGTCCAGTCAGGGTTGGAAGCCTAGCTCTGTGGTTTGCTAGAACTGTTGGGGAATTTATCTCACAGAGTTCCATTTCTTTAGTTTAGAGTGAAATTCTATCAGGATGACCACCTCTCACACTTGCCAAGAACACACACACACACACACACACACACATACACACACACACATGGTTCATGGCAGCTACTAGCATATGGTAGGTACTTATTAAATGATATTATTATAGGACAACGGCACAGGAGTCAAACAAAGGGAGAGATATGTCATTGGCAAATGTCTACCAACTGATTTAGCATTACGAGATTATAGCAGCAGAGGGCAGAGCTTTAGAGTTATATCCAGGCTGGCTCTTGGCAGTGGTTTTAGTTCTGTGTCTCCTGTGCTTGAATAAATCAGCATGAACTTGGTTGAATCCAAGGGATGTTCCTCCATGAAATAAACCTTATAAGTTGGCACAACAGCATCGAATATAGGAGGTGAAATAGAGAAGGGAGGGTGATGCATATTTAGAATTGGGGAGCACAAAATCTGCCCCAGGATAATGTTGAAATGTGTGACCACCAACTAGAAGAATAAATTTGTGCAAACTTTCATGGGAAGGCACTGAGATGGCTAATGCCTTCACATTACTGCTTTGGAGATTTAAGTGTTTGCTTTTACTGAGAGTTCTTGAGCAATCCAATTTTCATAGCTGAATTTATTAAAAATGAACAAATGGGATAGATTTTGCTCAGAAGAAAAACAGTTCAAAATTAGAATGACCTTCCTGGAATATGAGATTTTGTTTGTTACATTCAAGGCACATGCTGGATTCTGACAATAATATAGAAGTAGCTAGACACAGGTCTTGTCTCTGGCTTTCAAAGAAATACCACATTACAAACATTCCCTTGTTTTACAAGAAGGCTGATGCCAGGAGAGAAGTTATGGAAGAGAACCAAGTTACTTCCAGATTTATTTTCAGTGTAGACAATCTTTTTTATATACTTAGGAAATAAAGGGTCTCCTATAGTGATCTAGATATGAACACAGGTACTATTTTCCAATTGCTTAATGAATTCAAGCATTAACGCCTTACTTTGTCAACCAGTAGCATCGAAGGCTATGTGGTCTGTGTGATGTATAGGCAAATGTTCTTCTTGACTCCACTGACTTTGCTCTCTCTGCTGCTTAGATGCTTCTGCTAGATAGTAGACACTGGAACTGTTAGCACCTTCTATCCACATTTTAGCACCTTAGTCATGCTAGCTGGCCTTCTTAGGCTTCTCTGTCTCTCAAGCTGTACAACAGATTCAAAGAACCTCCTTTGAACACTTGCTAATTTTGAGGTGATTGTGGGACTGTAATACATGTAACCTTAGATGAAGTTTTCTCAGTTGTTGTAGGAGGGCTCGCTTGTTCTTCCTGGCCGCTCAGCTAGCTTAGCCCAGAAATAACCACACAGAAACTATATTAATTAAAACACCACTTGTCCCATTAGCTCTAACTTCTTATTGGCGCTAACTTCTTACATATTAGTTTAACCCATTTCTATTAATCTGTGTATTGCCATGTGGCAGTTTACCAGCTAAGTTTTGGCAGCATGTCTTACTCTGGTGGGATCCACGGTGTCTCTCTGACTCTGTGTTTCTTTCTCCCAGCATTCAGTTCTGTCTTCCCTGCCTACCTATGCCTATCAACAGGCCAAGGCAGTTTCTTTATTCATTAACCAAGAAAAGTGTAACATGAGGGTCCTGCTTGTTGGGGTTTGTGTCCTGCCCAGTACCCCACAGCCGGCAAGCCCCAAAGAAAATCACACAGAGTCTACATTAGGTTATTAACTGATAGGCCCATTATCTCAGGCTTCTTACTAGCTATTATAACTTATATTAACCCATCTATGTTAGCCACATGGCTCGGTACCTTTTTCTCAGCTGGGCAGCTTACATTGTTGCCTCCTTGGTGGTCTGCGCAGGAATGCCAGGGAAGCTTCCTGCCTCCCAGACTTTCTCCTCGCCCTGCCTCTACTTCCTGTCTGGTTGACCCGCCCACACTTCCTACCTGGCCAATCAGCATTTATTTAAAACATGATTGACTGAACAGACAAATCTCCTGCACCAGAAAAGCAACACACAGACAGAAGGAGCTCCTACACCAAGTTGTCAAATAGCAATGTATTGGTGGCAACTCAGTGTGTTTAGACCCTTGTCTTCAGCATCTTCTTAGTCTGGGGTCTACATGCTTTTCTTGGGGATAATGAAGGACAGTTCATCTTATTGTTGAACCTACGGCCTTGGCATTAAATTCTATGCCTGCAGCTCTATGAAAAGTTAACTTTAATTCTGTTCCTGCTGCTCTTTGAACAGTCTTGCAAAACATGCAATTCTTTCAAATTCAAATACCAAGGTGAGAAATTAGCTTTCCTGCTATCCTGGTTCATTCTTTGTCAACAATCTTCCCATATGGAAAAGGTTGCTCTCAAAATTTGTCATAAACATGAATGAAGTGATCAAAGAATAAGAAGGAAATTGGACTAAGCATACCATCCAAACTTCATTTATGATGATGATAACAAATATGGTACTCAAGTATCCACCAGAAAATAGTCATACATGGGGAAATTGAGGCACAGAGGAATTAAGTATCTTGCTCACATCGCATAGTAAGAGATGAGAGCAGCATTTGAATTCATGCAACATCTGTTTAGACTGTGTCTCCTACTGCCTCCCCGAGGCTGCTCTTCTTGACTTTGTTCTCAATTTGGAATGCATGCAACACTAAGAGCAAACACAGACTTTTCATTCTTTTAACTCATATTTTTGCAGCTTATTTAAATCAGTGATAATTTTAGGATAAGGCCTAGTTACTAGAAGCAGGAGCTTATGTGTAAAGAAAGTAAGGGCCAATATTATAGAATAGGTGAACAATATCTGCACTATTATGTTTTGTTTTGCTTTATAATGTTTTATTGCTTTTGCTTTATCATTCCTTGCTTTAAAACGCTTCTCCACAGTGTTTTGAAATAATATCTATGCTGTTAGTATAAGGGGAAGAGCTATAGATCCAGAATACACAGAAAGCAATGTGTATATCTACATCCATCATAGATGGTGGAATTATAAAAGAACTCTTTATATCTGTTAAATTCTGTTTGCAAATGAGGACATTCTTGTAGCCTTTGGCCACAATGTTTACTTATTAGTTTCCTCCTCCTCTTCTTGTTCCCTTCTATTCTCCTGCCTCCTCCTCTGCCTCCTTCTTCCTCCTCCTTTCTCCCTCCTTCTCCTCTCTCTTCTTTAACCTCCTTCCGCATTCCTTCTCCCCCCTCTTCTTTTTCACCAATCAAGGAGCCGTCTGAAATGCATGCTTGTACAGGCTATGTGAAGACCACACAGTTGAGTGTTCAGTTGGATGTTCCTTGGTATATTTGGCTTCTACCCTTTATTTGGGTCACTGCTACCACTTGTTTTCTCTGAAGGAGGATTTGAAAAGAAGCATGGGCACCTTTATTCTAAATATAGTCTCCTAGGGAATGACATTTTATGTACTAAAAATGAACTGATAACACAAGAAAATAGAAAAAAATAATTAGTGAAATTAAAGAACCACATTCTTAATTCATTTCCCAATATCTCCTAGATCAGCCTCCTATGTAAATTGTTTCTATAGAGGTTCTGCTGGCAGAGAACATTCCATAGGAAGAATAAAGGACAGTGTCCCAATGGGTCCAGACACTTTCATATAGAAGGGAATTATGTATGCATTTGGTTTTTAATAATACAAACACACAAACAAGAAGCTGTATGTCTCATAATTTTCCATAAGTTTTCCATAATTTTCTGTCATGGATGGTGGTATGTGAAAGAAAGGTGAACCAAATAATTAAAAAACAATTTCTTAAACTCAAATATGCTGAACAGTTGAGTCAATAACTATAATGTCCTAAGAGCCTCATAGCTTCAATGCTGCTATCATCTACAAGTAACTCAAGATTGTTTTCCCCCATTAATAATATATGCATATAAAATTAAGGTTTTACTATGACAATTCATAGTGCAATGCATGGTGACTAGTCACATTTCTATATTAAAACAAATGCTGGGTCACCAAAAGAGCACTGCCTAATATAAATGTCTTCCTTCATCATTCAGAAATACTTGGCTGATAAGGGGATTCTGCTTTCCCAAACTTTCTTCTAGTGCAAGAAGCAGTTCTTTTCCTCTGCCTCTATTCCTCCACTACTTACATAACTTGACAGTATTTGTTGGAATATATGAATCTCGGGTCATTGGAAAGTATATGTTCTATGAGAAACTGATGTAATAACTTGGAAGCTGTACACATTGAAATATTATGGCCTCTCTACTGCTAATCAAATGCTTCTCCTTTGGAGATTGAAGAAAGAGCTGCTCTTCTACAATTTCTATTCCCCAAGTACATTTTACAGCAGTTCTTGGCCCTGCATAGTCAGACAGGAGTCAGAGCATTTAAGAAAGGTTAATGGTATTTGTTGACTACATACTCTATATGAGACACTTTATAAACTAGTGTAATCCTTTTCACAGCTCTGAGTCATTTGGTTCTCTCTGTATGCTACATTTTAAAAGTTGAAATTTATAAAACCTTATGTCAAGTTAATTAGTTCCTAACTCTAGGGCAGAAGAATACATAAAGTAAAAGAAGTTATAATTGAGGAAATGGCCCCTAGGCTGCTATTCAGAAGTTGAATGGGCAACCTGAGTGAGGAGGGGAATAGTGTTCTCAGAATGGAAAACAGCAGTTGTCAAGGATTTGCAGTAGGAAGGATCTTAGAAATGAGACCTGGCTGGAGAGCAGACAGTGGGGGAGCACCACGAAGGCTAGAACTCTTGCTACAGGTAGGAGCTCAACCTGGCAGGGCTCGGCTGGCCTGTTGAATTGTAATATTTGTATACATAGCTATAATTATAGTGTGGAGAAGAGGCTGACATAGTGTTAGTTCAATGATCTCCAGTGATGATAAAGCAGAGGTGTTGGTAGTAGAGCTGGAGACATGCAGACAGCAAGAGAATATGGATAGAATTCATTGAATTTCTTGATGTGAGGAGGTATGAGGCTAGAAAGATATGGAAAGTTACACAGATGTGTAGGACATAAAATAGATGGTTCCATCATTTTAGAGATGAGAAGCACCCAGGGAAAAAGCCAGGTTTTACAAACTTAAATATTGGTTAATTAAAAAGTAATGCTTGGATCATGTAGTTGGTTTGGACATACACTGACTATTCCTGTGATAGTTGATAAAGGGAATGTTAAAGAGGCAGTTAGGATTATGATTCTGTATTTTAGAAGAGAAGTCTAGATTCAAGGATTGGCATAAATCAGATCACCGAGTAAAGAAACCACAACTTTTGGTACTGTGCGGGGAAGGGACCCGTCTTGGAGGGTCACTTATTATTTTATTATTATATGATTTTCCTCCTACCACCTTCTACGAGGAAAATGACTACTTTCAGGGGAGAAGGGAAGTGGGTGTTTCAAACAAAGAAGTGTATACAGTGTCAAATATTCTGGGAGAATAACTGAGGAAGAAGACAGCTGGGTTTTGGTAAAAAGGAAGATGTGGCTGATGCCATCAGATTCAATCCAGAGATCTGATGGGGACAGGAGCAAGATGGCAAAAGGGTTGACATGAAATAAGAACATAGAGAGGTCTGTTTATCTGTTCAGGGTAGTGATTAGAGCTGGAAGAAAGAGTAATAAAGGTGGCGTGCTAGCTAGCTTTGTGTTCCTACTACTAGGAAGTAAAAATGAGTTGAACAAACTACTAAAAGCTCATTTTGACTTACAATTTTGGAGCTCCTATTTCAAGATCAGGAAGACTCAATGTATCTGGCTGGCGAGCAGGATGTCAATGATAGGGAGTACACATGGTGAAAATTGCTGAATCCTGGTAATGAAACCAAATATCTATTCAGGAGAAAATCCCTAATGATTTAAGTCCTTTGTACTAGTCCCCACCTCCTAAAGGTATCTCACAATAATGCCACCCTGGAAACCAAGGTTTTATCACATGAACCTTTGGGAGTCAGCCACATCCAGACTATAACAGAAGAAAATGATGTTCTGAGCGAAAAAGAGAAAAAGTCTATTTTGAGGCAGAATTCTTGGGATGATTGAAGAAGAATGGAGCGGATGGAAGGTTCATAGACTAGAGGATTAGATTTGACATCTTACTCCAAATTTGATGAGAGTGAATTGAACACTCAGCAGAGAAAAAGAGACGTTCCCCGTTTTATATCGACAATATCAGACTGTTTACAGAAGGCAGTCTGAAGGCAGGGGAGGGGTGTAGAAAGACTGGCAAATGGGACCAATTAGGATTCCGTTCATGCTATAGCTGGCCAATATTAAACATCTGTTAAATGCCAGACATCTGTAATCCAGTCTAGAGGATTGGACAAGGGGAATGTGGTCCATCTTGAGATGTGTTTTGGAGGTAGAGCTGATGTGTTTCTCAAAGGAGTAGATGTAAATATGCAAGGAAGAGATGAATTAAGGGTGCTTGAGGTTTTGGCTTTTGCAATAATAGGGTGGGACTGAGACTGGGAATCCTAGAGAATCCCAAAGAAGGCAAGCAGCAACAAGAATGTTCTTTTAGACTCCATGAACAAATGGTAATTTCTCAATTATGTCCTCATTGAAATTTCCCAAGCTGGTCATCATATTAGCGATTGACCTGAAGATCTTTAAAATTCCAGTCAGTTTAAGCAAACCAGGATTCTATTAATTAATAGCTGGCTATAATGCTTCAGTAAGTTTATTTTTGGTAGTGGTATTTTCTATATTTTTTCTCGTGTGTGTACGTGTGTGTGTGTGTGTATGTGTGTGTGTATGTGTGTGTTAGCTATGAACATGCCATGATATGTGTTCTCCACAGGTCAGAGAACAGCCTTGGTTGCCAATCATTCTTTTATAATATGTGAAGTGGGATCTCTGTTGTTTGCCACTGAGTAGATCTCTATTTTTTAATGCCTTGGTAGGAGTATTGGAATGTGCTATTAAGCCAGAGTTTATATGAATTCTGGTGACATCAACTCAGATCTTTACATCCATTCCCAAGGCAAGCACTATGTCATATGACCATTTCTCTAAGCCCTGATAGTTTTGTTTTACAAGCAAGCTACTTTCAAATGCACATTTAGCCAACTTTGTAAGTAGTCTTGTTTTCCAGGTGCCAAATGACATCCATTATATCTGAAAGACAATAGCAAAAATTAGGGCTAAGGGTGTAGCTCGATATTGTATGTGGAGGACCCTGGATTCTGGTTCCTGCAATGCAAAAATAAATAAACACATGAGCAGAAATCATCTTCCATTGTAAAATGTAAAAAGTCATTGTAAAAAGCCTTCCCAGGGGAGATTAAACTATACCACCAATTATCTCCCCTAACATGTATTCAGCTATTTTGAAATTAAATCTTGGGTCCCTATTGTACGATCTTAGAAAGTTAAACACAAACTTGAAGAACTGTCTAGAGAAAAGCCTAGGGATTTTTTTTTGAGATTTAATTACTTCCTTTAAAAAGTAAACTTAGGTCAATTAAGGAGCTGTAATTTGTCTTCTATTATTAAATCAACTGAATCATGCAAGAAAATATCAGTGGAGACTCTGGTACTTATTTGGACCAGCACTACTGCTCTAATTATTGAATTGATAGGGCCAACTATCCAAAAAGTCACATGTCCAAGAGGCAATACAGGGAGAAAACGTCTCAGCTATAATGTATTTTCTCCTCTGTTTATAACATATCAAAAATTTAGTGAAGGAAAGAAAAATGAAAAGTGCTTTATTTCAGTTTCCTGTGAGGGTTTTTCTTTGCCCCTTTATCTACTCTTTTGGGATGTTCCATTGTTCAGTTGTTATAGTAATATCAGATCTCATATGTCAGTGCATAGGCTATTTCTGGGAGGCTGGACATGACTCGTATGAACATTGGGTGGTGTTTGCTCCACTACACTACATTACACAGTGTTTGAATTGTGTATTTACATATTTAGTATCTGACAAAGATGCTTAATTCATATTATTGATATCTGCTTTGTCGCAGTATAGAGACAGCACTCCTACTGAGAGGATACTCCCTGTAAGGATCTTGCAGTTTCTTTGAGCACATGGTTGATGAGCAGACATTCAGTTTTGCTATTCTCTGGACAAAAGTCCTATATGATAGCACATTCCTTTTAAATGACTGGAGTCACTCCATGGATAGATTCTCAGTTCTCCCTTGGTTACAAGCATAAAGATTATTAGGGATGGATGTCCCTGGTCTTACCTAGTCAAATGGAAAAATGAAGACAGGATATAATGTATGTAAGTGCCACCCCACTTTTAGCATGTAGTTTCCTAACAGTCATTCCAATTGTCTTTATTGATCACAAACTGTTGTGTAGACCCTGGAGCCAGGATAGCTTTGCTCTCTCCCTGACTCTATTTTTCTGGTACTTGGGTGGAAAGTGAGGTCCTTACTAGAGAAAGCAGCAGGCCTGAATTGTATCTATTTCTGTCATTATGTGATCATGCTTAAGCTCATCACCCTTGATAACTCTGTGTCCCCAGCTCCTGTCCTGCACAAGCCTCGACTTTCTGGGCATTCTGCCCACTGATGACTGGTTGGACCCTCATTTCCATCAGAGTCTCAGCAGGGAATACTAACCTGTGTGGACTATAGGTTTTTCCTCTCTTGTATCTAAGTGTGGCTTTGACTTTTATAAAGATATCTGTCTGACAGAGAGTGGGGTATGACATTGTAATAGAGTAATCCTTGCTACTTACAAGCCTTGAGGAATGTGCTTGGTAGCTGTGAATCTAGACAGGGAGAGTCTCCTTGTTTAAGGTCACTGAGTGGAACATGAATTCAGATCTATGTTCTGTTTACTCTGCTGCTCTGTACACTAGTCCATCCATCATTCCTTTGTAGGAATGACCATCCCCTAGTCACATTCATTTACACATTATACTTTACAGCAAACAGATAAGGTGTTTCTGGAACCTCACTATTTTCAGAAGGTTAATTTTAGAAAACTTTGCTTAGGGCTTAAATGAATCTTGGCTCTGCTTCCTAGGGGTTTAGGTATAACTGGTCAATATACCTTACTATGCATTGGAAAAGTTAGTCAAATGTTGTGTGTGGGCCATGGAGTTCTTTTATATCATACTGCAGCCAGCAGTGAGTACTCACTTGGCTCTCAGGGATGCCCAATGGTTCTGGGATAGGGGATTCCATCACCAACTCTTCCACCATCTCTGAAGAGTGAACTACAATGATCTCAATTCCTGGGGTATTGGTCCAAAACAACCACCTTTGCTTCCTGAACACTGGGGAAGCTTTTTTTCTCAGGGTGCAGGATGCATGTGGTGGTTTGGAAGGCCAAGGGGAGGAGAATGACCTTGAAGGAGAATGCAAGCTCAAGGGGAAACTTCACTTGCTTGTTTCACTACCTTATTTCTCAATAATCCCTTGCACGATTAACTGGCCAAGTCCAGAGAGCAGTGTTTGTGTAGCACAACCCCAGAGCTCCTGGCAGACCCAGCGGTAGGTTCTTTTTCATCTACCCAGGCTGATGCTCCTGAGAGTAGGCACCTGGGGCCTCAACGCATGGCTCATATTTCATAAGAAGAGCTCACTCTTTTGTATAACGTATTTATTAAAAACACATTATTGATTGTCCTTCAAGCCCAGAAGTAGCTCTGCTGATATGTACATGATACCCAGTGATTTATACTTCTTTGGGAAGTCTTCCCAGGCACCTGGTCGACAGGCGGTCTATTAATGACAAAGGAGGAAGAAGCCCAAGAAACAGTCAGTGGGCGCTGGCTGGGAAGCAGGTCATTGTTTTTTCCCAAGCTGACCTTTAACTGAGGAGTGCAGGGGACATGAATAATGGACACTGCAGCCTATCCGGGACAGCTCAGAGCCACATGTGCAGAAGCAGTGACGAGCTTTTACACCACAACGTGTGTCCTTCCCAACTCAGAGGTGGAATACTAATGCTTGCTATCTTTCCAGCATCATTCTGTCTGCTCCCTTAGGGATTATCCTGTGCTCTGTTTTGTTTCCTCTTCACATCTATTAGAAGCAAAGGGCCAAGTGGATTAACCAAGAGTAGTATGGCCTCAGAGAGTAAACCCCATTACTTGTTTGGTTTGTGTCCATGTCCTTTAGAATTTCTAAATGAACCGCAGTGTCGCGTAGATTTCACGAAGGCTCTGAGCTGGCTGCTTTCTTCTGAAGTCAGTTACACATTTCTTCTCATTTCAGCACCCTTGCTGTCAGCTTTAAGTGAGCATTGAGTCCTGGGTTTGTGGGGTCAGGGCACTAGCAATGCATTTGTTAAACCGGTGAAGAGAAAGGGTTGCAAGTTCGTTTTGGTTGAGGGCAGTTGAGTAACATTTTAAAACAATCTTTTTAGTTCTCAGGCATCATTTGCACATGTGTGCTCAGATTATGATAACACAGAAGAGCGAATGAAGCCATGTCTCTGGGATATCTATCGACCTACTTTAGGATGCTTAGTATTTCAGGTTGCCTCAAACCTGGAAATTGTTCTTTTGTTTTTAAAGACATGTTTCTCTGTCTTGTCAGACTGGCCTCAAACTCACAGAGCTTTGCCTGTCTCTGCCTCCCGAGTGCTGGGATCACCTCCACCTGGCTTTTTCTCATATTCTTTCTGGGTCTATCATTGCCTTTTACCCAAAGGCGAGTAAAAATTAGGAGCCCAAAGGGAAAAGGTGGTGACTGCTTAAGCCCACTGCCGCTGGCTCTGTCCTGAGCTGCTGGAGCAGGAGGTTGGGATTTTGTTCCGTCGTTCAGTTTGGAGTTATTTTTGCTTCTCACAAATCTTTCTCTTAGCTCTCCTCTTGTCTCAGATAATGTAGCACTTCTCACATTGGCTAAAATGTGGCTTCACTAAATCAGGCCACTTGTTTTCTATTCCACTGTTCCACATTCTAAAATAAAATGGCCATTTGTGCAGAGGGTGGTGTTAAGAAGTGAGTAACACACACAGTCCCTGATTTTCTGGGAGCAGCCCAGAGAAATGCCACTGCAAGGCTCAAGACGTCTATATCTGAACTTTGTAAGGCTCTGAGAAATCTCATTTCAACTCCTTGTTTCCTCAGTATGTTCTCTGCTGTGAGACACCATGATGGACACGTGGGGGGAGATAAGGAGAAGAAATATAGATAATGTCACCTGTTACCAAAAGAGCAATAAAGCACTTTTTATTGAGAAATCATACTTGGAGTGCTGGGAACTTGGCCCAAATCCTACAGATCCTAAGTATTTGTCTCCCAGCTTAGGTGTATCTCCAGGGCTGCATAATTTATATTCGAGTAAATCCAGTGTTAAGTGTTCAGTTAAATAAAGTTTGACAGGTGCACAGGAACGAACCAAGAAGCAAGGGAGACTGCATGGGACACTCGGCATTTATGTTACAGTTGTGCAGCTTGGTCTCCGTGTGGGACTCCTAGCGGGATACAGGAGTGTCCCTGACTCTTTTACAGGCCCTACTCCTCATACTGGGTCACCTTGCCCAGCCTTAATACGTGGGGAGATGCTTAGTCTTCCTGCAACTTGATATGCCATGTGTTGTTTATATCCATGGGAGACCTGCCCTTTCCTGAAAAGAAATGGAGGAGGAGTGGATTGGGGGGGGTTGCATCAGAGAGGTGGGGGGACTGGGAGGAGAAACTGTGGTTGGGATGCAAAACAAATGAATAAATAAATTTATTTAAAAAATTAAATTTGGTTTGCGTATATACTTGGGAACACCCTCTCCATTGAGATATAAACAAAACTCGCCATTCCAAAAGGCTTCTCTAGGTCCCCCACCTCCAGAGAATTCTTCAGCCTCCGTACAGTACCTCCTGTTTCCCTACTTACAGAGGTGGTGGCTGCACTTTGTCACCAAAACTATTCTGTTTCTTCTAACTGGAATGCTATCCCTGCAATGATGGGCACTGCTTTCTATTGAGATCTTAGCTCAGCATGGTGCCTTTGTGATCCCTACACGCTGTGCCATGTTTCAGTTGTCCGTTTCCCTGTGTATGAATGCGACAGATCATAGATACCGGAGGAGTTTCCAGTTTTGAGATACTGTGAGGGAAGATACCGTGAGCATTCGGACACAGTTTGTGTAAATTCATGCTTCAGTTTCTCTTGGATAACGACTGCCTTGCGTGAGATTGCTCGGTCATCAGAACAACTACACATTTACCCTCTCAAGGAGTGGCCAGCTTTCAAAATGGGTTGTGGTTCTTTGCACTTTTCCTGCTTTCTTAATGATAGTCCCAGCTGTTGTATCTTCTAGCCAGTGATTTAGTATTATTATCTTTGTAATATTAAAAAACAGCTACTTGCTGTAGTTTGAATCACACGCATCAGGTGAATAACCACATTACACTTCTTTTCCTGTATTTCCCTTGGGTGGGAAGTGCCTGATCTGTTATTTTAAATACTAATTTGTAGTATTATTGGTCTCATACATAAGGCTTTTTGACTTCCTTCTTTCAGTGGGGTGATGATCAGAAACAGGGTCTCACTGTGTACTTAGACCTCTTTTCAAACTCCTGGTCCACCTACTTCAGTCTCCAACATGCAGTGTTGGCAGGGGCGGAGCACCGTGCCTGGCTTCGTGTAGACATGTCTCACACATTGGAAGATGGAGCACTGTGTGACTTCGTGTAGACATGTCTCACACATCAGAAGATGGAGCACCGTGCCTGGCTTCGTGTAGACATGTCTCACACATTAGAAGATGGAGCACCGTGCCTGGCTTCGTGTAGACATGTCTCACACATTAGAAGATGGAGCACCGTGCCTGGCTTCATGTAGACATGTCTCACACATTAGAAGATGGAGCACCGTGCGTGACTTTGTGTAGACATGTCTCACACATTAGAAGATGGGTTTATGTTTGTGTCTCTGATACTTTTCTCCTAGTGCGTGTTGCACCTTTTCCATTTCATAAAGCCTACATTTTGAAAAGAAGACTTTAAAAATATTGACAACCTCCCTTTTACACACATACACACAATTTCTTTTTGTGCTCTTTTGCATTCTGCTTAATTTTTTGCACATCCCACATTTATGACACTATTGTCATTGTTTTTGTCTGGGGCCTTTTGAGTTTTAACTTACGTTTACCATCTTGAGTTAATTTTCATGGTTATTATGAAGTATGGGTCAGGTTTAATATTTTTCTGCACAGATATCCACTTATTCTAGCATATTTGTCAAAAAGATGTTTCTTTCCCCCCTTGAGTTGCATCTGGGTTGTTTCCAATTCATGGCGATCACAAATAAAGCTGCTATAAACATTGATGAATAAGTTTTTGTGTGAACATAAGTTTTTCATTTCTCTGGGATAAATGCCCAGGAGTACAATTACAGGGTCATATGGTAGTTGACTGTTTGGTTTTTCTTCTTTTTTCTTCTAAAAAGCAGCTGCCAAACTCTTTTCCAGAATGACTCTACCATTTTGTATTCCCACCAGTCATGTACACTTGATCCAGTTTTTCTACAACCTCGCTAGCATCCAGGGTTGTCAGTGTGTTTTATTTTTAGCCCTTCAGATAGGTATGGAGTGAGTGCATGGCTGTGAGTTTAGTTTGTATTTCCTTAGTAGCCAACGATGTGGAATATTGAGCTTCCTTTCCGGTGCTCATGTGCCAGCTGTATATTCCCACTGTGGGCATGTCTGTGCATGCCCTTTGTTTCCTTTGCCCATGTCTGGGGATGAGTGGTTTGCATGTGTCTCTTAAGTCTGAAGCATCTTTTTATTCTCCTATTAGAATATCCCATTGGGCAAATGTTCTTGGTGTTGGAGTTCAATGTACAGTGTTTTTGTCATGGAGTTTACTTTTGACTTCAAGTCCAAAAGAGACTTTGCCCAGCCTATACTTTTGCCTAAATTTCAAAGAGTTTTATAGATTTCTGTCTTACATTTTGTTACATTATCAATTTGAATTCATTTTTTATATAAAATCCCAAACTTTCTCTTCTTTTGCAGTGTCATTTGTTGAGAGAGTTTATTTCTTCTATTGATCTTTTTACTCTTTACCCAAAACCAACGAGTTATATTGTGTTTATCTCTTTGAGGGCCCTTGAAGAATTCTATTCGTCAATTTGTCCATATTATGTTTTTCCCTGAGTCAGTTTTGCGACACAAATCCTTCATCCTCCTGTTTCAACCTTCATGTTTCTAGGACTATGTGCATGTATGATGGTACATGATGATGCTAAGATATTTGTCTTTCTTCTCTATGATATATAATGTGTGATGAAACTGAAAATAGTAATTTATCCTACTTTATGGGTCTTTTCCAAAATTCTTGAGCTCTTTGAATTCCTGTGCCATGAATGTTAGGAATATTTTGTCTATGTATATTAAGTATTTGGCTAGCATTTTTATAGAAATTGTGCTAAGTCTATTTATCAGTCTTTTTAAAGAATTGGCATCATTTCTAATTCACAAACAAAGTGTATCTCTCCTTAACTTTTTTATAGTTTCTCTGATTCTTTCATTAGTATTTTCTAGTTTCCAACAGGCAAGTCCTGAATGTTTCTGGATGTCTTTATGTCTAGACTGATTTTTTAAAAATATTTAAGCAACTGTAAGTTGATATGACTTAGCTTATGTGTTCACAAGTTCATTGCTAATATATGTACATAGAATTGATTTCTGTATATTTCTCTTGAATCTTGCAAACTTGCTGAAATCAGTGATTAGAGCTAGGCTTTTGTTGTAGATTTGTGAGACTTTTCTTAAAAGGTAGTTATGTTGTTTTCTTCTAAGGACAAAATCATTTCTTCATTTATTTGTCTGCCTTTTGTTTATTTTTGTTGCCTGATTGCACAGACTTGAGCTTCTAATACCATAATGAGTATTAAGGGTGAGCTCAAGTTTGCTTACTTTGCTTTTAACTTTAGGGTAAAAGTATGGTATTTCACTTTTAAATCCATTAAATACAAATGTTAATGTTGGAGTTTTAGATTTTATAGATTATTATTATTATTTGCACAAGTTAGTCCATATTGGTTTATAGCTCACTAGGAAGCCAAGATAGGCCCAAACATCCCCCTGTCTCAGTATCCCAAATGTTGGGATTATCATCACGAGTCACTATGCCTGTGTGTGGTAAATTACTTAATAACTCCCTCTGGTCTTTACATATTTGAGTACATTCTATTCTTTCTTCTACAAGAAAAAATATCATGGAAGACAAAAAGCTTGTTATAAAGAAGTGTTTATACCTTTTTTCAGGCCCTTCATTCAGGGATCTTATTTCCTTTAATTATAATTTGATTCATTTAATATTTATTTGAAAATTACTACAGTAATTATCAGATGAGCTGGTAGGTAGAAGAAATTCTATGTCAATATAATTAATGTTTATATAATTCTCTTTTAAGCAGAGAAATAGAGGGAAAATTCTAGAAACCCACAGAGGAAATGGAAGGGTAGATGTAGAGAAGTAAGTCAAACACAGCCTCAACTTTGTGGTACCCTGACACAGGGAGGGAATTCAAATTTTGCTTCCAAAAGGTAAGCCAGTTGATAGCCCAGTGGTCCCATACTGAACACAATCAGATAGTCCCCACAATCTTCAAATTTAGTTGCTGATATTTAGAGCTGTAGTTCCTCTGAAGGATGGTTTAGCAGTAGAGAGAAATGCCATTTTCTTACCTGATATGACACAGAAGGAAACAGTATGTTGCTCTTTTGGAAAACGTATTTGTTGGTAACAACCCGAGTTATCCCAGAAGCCTGAGGCCAGAAAATGGACAGATTTTGGGGAGCCTCAATTTGGTCATATATAGAGTGAACTCAAGGTTCAGAGAGGCAACTTTGGAAGGAGGAGGGTTGAAGAGTCTGTCTTCTTAGGGAATAGGGGACAGGAGATAGAACTCGGGTGGAGAAGTTCATTAAGGAGAGGGAGAGCCATGCCTTCAGGGCTGGGGTCATATTTCATTAATCGAGCAGCCATGAAGATTGGCAGGTCTGAACCTGAAACCAGATGGTGGAGCATTTTCTGGAGTCACCTATATGCTCTTCAGTGTTATAGAGTCCAAGAACTCCAAACAACATTTCTCGAGCCAGATGACAGAGGAAACCTTGAAAGTATGAAGATGAGTCCTCCATGCATTCTCATCTCTGTGCTGTGGTTGCTTTTCATCTACCCAGTACTCTTGGGAGACACCACCAGCCAAAAGCCAATGTAGGAGGTTACAATTGAGGGTTCTCAGAAGGATGGAAGAATCTGCCCAGCCCACAGATTGCAAAGTTAACTGTGGCCAGTAGAGGCCTCTGGTATACAAAAAAGGAAGCTATCATGGTGAAGACATCTCTGGTAGACATCACACAGGTATCCAATGTTGTTATACCCAGTAACAACATTTTGTTTTTGTAACATGAGGGTCCTGCTCGTTGGGGTTACTGTCCTACCCAGTACCCCACAGCCAGCAAGCCCCAAAGAAAATCACACAGAGAGTCTACATTAGGTTATTAACTGATTGGCCCATTATTTCAGGCTTCTTACTAGCTCCCATAAGTTATATTAACCCATTGTCAGCCACATAGCCAGTACCTTCTCTCAGCTGGGCTGCTACATGTTGCCTTGTTGGAGATCTGCGCAGGAATGCCAGGGAAGCTTCCTGCTTCCCAATTTCTCCTGTTCTCCTTGCGCCACACCTACTTCCTGCCTGGTTTTCCCGCCTATACTTCCTGCCTGGCCAATCAGCATTTATTTAAAACATGATTGACAGAATTGTCCCGCACCAAAGATAAGAGACCACAAGTCCAACTGGTTGACTCTCTTCCATGTATATGATGACTGATTCTCTCCATTTTGTAAAGAATCATCTATCACACAACCCATTATCCCCTCTTATCTTCCTCACCCTCCCACTTAACTTCTTTCCAGGTCTCTCTCCTACATTCATATTGTTTTTGTTTGTTTATTTTTGATGTGCCACTGAATTTAATTAGGATTGCCTGTGTGAACACGGTGGGGAAGGTGTTTACTAGAGCAAGCTCTGCTTACCAATGTCTGTACCTCTGAGGAATATGACTTTTTATTCCCCAGCAACCATTAACTGCTTATAGCTCCTCAGGAAGAGACTGAGCCTTAAGAGCTCCCCACCCACAGCCACAAACATATCTCGTGCCAGCATCTACCACTGTTATGTGATCATGAGCACAGTTGACACGTCATGTCAAGAAAAGTGTATTTCACACTATATATGATGTGTTTAAGGATGAGCATTTGATAGTCCCTTTGTAAGTATTTTTACTATTTATAAGTCTCTGCATTAACTGTTGCTCATTGCAGACAGAAGTTTCTATAACCAAGGCTGGGAGCAGCACTAATATATTCCCCTAAATAAATTTAACTTTGTAGCATATTCTACAGTAGAATTACTCTGTTCTTTGATAATTTCATACATGTATGCACTATATTATGATTATATTCACCCCCATCTTCTCATTCAACTTTCTCTCTCTCTTGATTTCCCTAACACATACTACTCCAAATTTCATGTCTTCTTTTCTTAATATGTATATACTCCACTACATCTAATTAGTGCTGTCTGAACTACATGGTTATGGGGTCATCTACTGATACATGGGCAACAGACTAGAGTCATTCATACAGGAAAAGATACTGTCTCTCTTGCAGCTTCTATCAACTGCCAATAGCTCCTCATGAGCTTCTTCCTCCCTTATCCATGCTGGAATTTTACTGCCTTGATATTGTGCAGGTAATCATAGCTACAAGGGTTCATGTCTGCAATGGCCATGCCATACCTAGAAGACAGCAATTCACAGCGTTTCTCTCCATCCTCTAACTCTTACATTCTTTTCCCTTCCTCTTCTGTAGTGTTTCCTAAGCCCTGACAGGGGTGAGATGCAGGAGAGAGGTGATGAAGATTGCTTAATTAGGGCCAGACAGTTGCAGTCACTTATTCTCAGCTCTTTGACCAGTTATGAGGCTCTTCACTAACTGATATCCACTGCAAAATGAGGCGTCTCTGACCAAATTGAGGGAAATCTTGGTGTATGAGTATAAGCATGAATATTTAAAAGGAAGTTTGACAACACGGCCATTTTACAAAGCACTAATAGATTATCCCATGGGCCTAGCCATGGTCTTGCCATTCATAGGCATTTGACTAGGTAACCAGTATCAGCCATGCTTTTTTTTTTTTGTGGAGAAGTCCTCAGACTCAATCAGAAAGTGGTTGATGACCCTATAACAGTCATGGCACTATTGCACCAATGGGCACATTATTCCTGTCATGCAGGTATTCTGGCATCTAAGGTCAATCACTGGGTAATACCATTGATGCCTTTCTTCTCTAGCAACCTGCACAGCACCTTCTAGCACTGATAGAAGCTAGCCATCACAAAGTATTTTTGGTCAGTTTGAGTTTGATTTTGCCATGTCTGAAGCCGAAGTATGAAGTATCTTCAGCAATAGGGTCTTATCATGGAGTTATCGTGGATAACTAAGGGCAATGGTAATAGTCTGTGTTGTATTGGAGACCTCCAGGACCTTGGTGACCAATAACACATAGGGAGGCATCCCATTCCTGGCACTGCAATTTTTATTTCATAATCTATGTCTTCTGGAAGCAACATTGTCCAGCTATGTGGGGTATCTGTGTTTGAACTCCTTTTAAAAATATTTATTTTGAAATTAGCTTGCTAACTAATGGATTTCTATATGCCTTTTTCCATACATCTTATTTTTGGTTATCCATGTTCCTGCCTCCATATCTTCTGGCTTCTTCGCTCCCATTCCCAGGTAACTTTTAATCCCCAGTATGTTCTCCTTGTGAGATAGGAGGTTTTCATGTGGACTTCTTCAAACACCCTTCCTTTGGGTGCCCCATTTCCTTCCTCATTCCATTCCTTGGTTAAGCCTTTCTGCTCCCAGCATTCCACTGCTCTGCTTTTCTTTCCACCTATATTTTCCTATCTCCTTCCTTAAGAGCATCCTCCTCCCACTGGTCCCTTTCTAGTTTCAGGACTTCTATTTGTGGTCCAACTTTAACACGCAAAACATACGAGTTGAAGCTGGGATCCACTTATAGAATACAGAAAACATTTGTCTTTCCGGGTCTGAGTATGATTTTTTCCAGTTTTCTCCTTCATTTCATCTTTCTTAGAGCTGAATAAAATTCCCTTTGTGTATATGTACTACAGAAGTTTTGCTATTTCCAGTTCTGTGATCACTAATGATATATCGGGGTGGGGGCTGCAGTTGATTTTGAGTGCATGTCTCTATGTTGTACAGTTTGTTGCTGCTGCTCTTATATTAGTTTACTTCCTCCTTGCAACGTGGTTCTGAGGTTCTACTACTTCAATAGTAGGCTACTCATTAAGGTCTTCCCTTAAAACTAGGAGAGGAATCAAGACCGACAGTTGCACAAATCACAACACAGAAACAAAAGAAAGCATGAGGGAGTGAGGCGGCATGACTCCTCCAAAGAGTTCTAGTTTCTTATCTGTCAAGCTAAAGGCTACAGAAGTAGTTAAAATGCTGGTTGAAGATGTCAAGTTTCATGGGGAAAAAAGTGAACAATGGCCTAACTGAGGCTACAAATGAACACACAAATTTAACTAATGGGTACTAGTGGGGAAAGTCAGCGACATGCAGAACAAGTTAGCAAAAATGATGACGTCAGCAATGTTAATGAAAA
Organism: Dicrostonyx torquatus; assembly: GCA_028555095.1. NCBI lineage: Eukaryota > Metazoa > Chordata > Mammalia > Rodentia > Cricetidae > Dicrostonyx > Dicrostonyx torquatus. The sequence goes on from JAQHUG010000072.1 coordinate 7,060,524, forward strand.
TAATGGATGAGAAGCAAGCACCCATCTAACTTCACAAAGAAATGCACCTGTATGTGTACACATGTACACACATACAGAGGCACACACACATACACACAGGCACATATTCCACCACATTATATACACATCTACACACACACACATACAATACACAGCACACACACATACACCACCTATGCACACAGACACACATATATGCACATCCCCCATGTGCACACTGAACACCTGCACATGTCTCTAATACAAAGTAACTTTGTATGAGCACTTTGAAACTTTTCTTAGAACTGTAAAGGTGAGTTAGTGTTCAGGTTGGGACAAGAAAGCAAGTGGCAGTTCTTACTACTCTACAAATGCAAAGGAGGTCCCCACTGTCCCGAGACATTGAGGATAACAGTGGAATCAGACAGAGCAATGACTGCTTTGGAAAAGTATGTGAGTTTGGGGCTGAATAAATGAGGTATTGAGGAGCCAAAAGTTCTCTTTTTTTTATTGATTTTTATTGAGCTTCACATTTTTCTATGCTCCCCTCCCTGCCTCTCCCCTCCCCCCTGCAACTCTCCCCCAAGGTCCCCATGTTCCCAATTTACTCAGGAGATCTTATATTTTTCTACTTCCCATGTAGATTAGATCTATGTAAGTCTCTCTTAGTTGTCTAAATTCTCTGGGATTGTCCTAGGTCGTTTTTAAACACAAAACAAAGAAATCCAAAAGTTCTTACAGGGAGCTGAGCTTAGTCAGTACTCTTTGTAGGAAGAACAAAGGTTCTTAGGGGATCTAGGTAAAGCCCCTAAGAAATCCCAGTAGAGACGAACTCATGAAACACAGGCTAAACACTTTGAGGGGTAAAATTAAAGAATGATGGCCAGACACCTATGATTTCCTAGGAGAGTTATGATCAAAATAGTCTAACTCCTTGTTCAGTCACGTCTTAGTTTTAATTTGAAGAACAAGAATACAGTGCTGTAATGTTTAAGTTTAATAGAATTTTTGGCCTTGAGCAGTGCCTCAGAAACTGTCAAGTTGAGCTTTTTCCTATTAATTTAATGTCCTGTTTGAATTTATTTCTTCTTTTTTGGAGAGAGGATGGCTAGTCCTCAGAGTCCCACTTGGCATGGCTGTGTACCTTGGAGGGGAACATGGCGTGCTGCATGGTTTGCTCCCCTCTGGCCAAAGTAACAAAGCACTCCCCTCATTTGCAGAAGCAATCAATAGCCATGGAGCATTTGCATCTCTTCAGGTTATAGCTCTTGTTTCCATGGATCTAGAAGAAAAATACTTTATCATTGGTTTCAAACTCTTAAAAGATTTGTGTCTGTGTAAGGGAGAACAGCAGGCCATTCCTATTTTTAAAGGGCTTGGTAGAAGCCAGACTTCCCTTTTAATTGAAGAAAAGGAAAAAGTTTCCCAGAGGCCATCATTATTAGTCAGTTCTTGCCCTGGCTTAGTGTATACAGAGCCCAGAAACTGAACTATGCATCAAAACACTCCATTTCTTCTCCAGTACAAGCTGTCACTGCTTTATTTACTAGTTTGTTTAAGCAAGCACACTGAGTCATTAGAAATTCACTCTGTTAGGCCAGAGTTCTGCACCCTATAACAATGGAAGGTTAATTTTTGTTACCTGCTTTTGTTTTCTTAATGCTCAAAAGGTACTTCTTACTTTGCATGTATTCTTGATTTGGCAGGAAACACTGAATACCCTCTGTAACTATCTATCTATCTATCTATCTATCTATCTATCTATCTATCTATCTATCTATTTATCTATCTATCATCTATCTATCTATCTATCTACATATACACACATTCATATCAGGATATATATCTGAAATTCTCTTGCTTGTACAATATGGTGGTTGGAAATAAATGAAAGAGCATAATTTAAGAAATTATTAAGTAATACAAATGAGAAAATGGTATGCAGCATATGTTGTCCTTCTTTGAAAAGAAGAATACTCTGCATTTGTCTGACACTAGTCAAGTCCTTCAGTTCTTATGCATAGCCACTGCCACTGCCCAGGAGCGATGCGCACTTGGGACCACTATGATACAGAGGCTGTTGCAGCACTGGATGTATCTCTGTGAGAGTTGGAATGGTGAAGAAAGAGAGAAGCAGTTGCTGTTTCACTTCTTCTGATGCTCTCACTTCAAAACTCAAGTAGGGACGGCACTTGACAGTACATCTGCGAAGTAACTCCCTTTCATCGTCAGGTTAGACAGCTGCCTTCCTCCATTCACAAGATAAGAGTTCAGTTTATTTCCAGCCATGAAAGAACCCATGGCTTAAGGTGAATCAGGTTTTTAGTCCGCACAACCGTTTAGAATGATATTTTTTACCTAGAGTTTCTGAAATGTATAGAAGCTACCCTTGACTGAAGTTTCTATGGTGATCAACTAAATTAGCTTTCTGCTTTATCATAAGAATGTGAAGGGCATTGAAAAGACATTGGAAATGTGGGCCTATTGCTTGTACCTTGTTCAGCGCTGTCCAACAACCTAGAAGAGTAACAGCCCTCCACGGGTGCTCATTTCTTAGGAATGATTTGGACACTGAGTGTAACTCCGACACAGAGTTCACTTGTGATCCCCTGCACCCTCCTCCATACACCCATAGGATTCCTGTAGGGTCAGCCTTGTTCTTCAAGACATTACACTTTGTGAAATCTAAAAGCAACTTTTTGTACAAAATGTTGATATATCCTTAATTGGTCCCAAATAGCTAAACAGTGTTTGCCATCATCTCTCTTAATGAACACAAAGTCTGTCTCAGCAAAGAGAATGATGCTGGCAAGGGAACGCTTAACATTCACTGCAGTTATCCCTGGAATGTTCTTCTGCCTCTGGATAGAGACCTCTGGTGACCCCTGCTTTGTTGTATCAACATGCACTAGTTCACCACTGGAATGGAAAAGGACAAATATATTTGCACGCAATTTTGAAATTTCATATTATAAGAATTACCAACATGCAGAAAAATAGAGGGAAGCCCATGTTTCCGACCTTGCTTTGATAATCTCTTCATACCTGGGTGACTCCCTGTCTTCTACTTCCCGTTTATAATATTTATTTTGCTGGAGGTTTTAAAGGGCTTCCAGACACCACTTGCTTTTTTCTGTGAATTTTTCGGTAGCTTGCATTGGTGTTATAATTGCTAGTTACTTGTTTTAAGGACTTCTCTTTGTATCTCCATTATGGCTCATCTTGCTAGAAGCCTACTCTATTTTTAGCCAGCTCTAGCTAATGCTCACTATTTTTCTATGAATCATAAGGTCACTAAGTTTGTTCAGCAATATAGGTTTTGGGAGGACAAGAGCTCTAGGTCTCTCTGCAGTATGCTCACTTTTCTTGGTTTTCAGCTAACTGGCACAGAGACTGCTTACACTGAGATGTGACTTTTTTTTTCCCAGTAAAGAAAGGCTTTTATTAGCAGTGAGGACACACACACACGCATGCATACACACAAATTCATGCACACAACACATTCATAAACACACACACACATTCATGAACATATACATTCGTGCACACACACACATTCATTCATGCACACACACATTCATGAACATACATTCATGCACACACACATTCATTCATGCACACACACACATTCATGTACATACACATTTATGCACACACATTCATGCACACACATATTCATGGACACACACATACACACACATTCATTCATGTACACACACATTTATGCACACACATTTATGCACACACATACACATTCATTCATGCACACAAACATTCATGTACACACACATTTATGCACACACATTCATGCATACACACACATTCATGAACACACACATTCATGCACACACACATTCATGCACATACACACATTCATGAACAAACACATTCATGCACATACACACATTCATAAATACACACATTCAGGCATACACACACACACAGAAAATGACTCTTTGCCCCGCAGAGGTAGGATATTGGGAAGCAGAAACCCAGCCTCTCCCTGAGGGCTGGGGTTTATGAAAAGTATTTGAAGGGTCTTCCTATCCTAATTTAAGGTTGGTCAGTTTGAAGAAAGACAGGATGGCCAATTGGTCTGCAACTGCTGTGTATATATGTCCCTATCTGGCCTTGGACTTGCTGAGCCAATTTATCTGCATCAGCAAGGGCCTCCTGGCCCAGGGAAAAAAGCCCATAAGGCTTTTGTTTGAACTGCTATGCTTTTGTCTCAGATCTGGAGCCTAAAGAAGAAGCCAACCATCTTGGAAGTTCGCCATCTTTGTTCCCTGGTCACGATCTCTTTCCCTAGCAGGGCATCTGTCTAGCTACTAATCCCTTATTATTCCTTTTAGAATTTGCTAACCTTTGTTAGGGTTCTGAGGTGCCAACCACTCTGGTTTTTTGTTTTTGTTTTTGTTTTTGTTTTTTGAGGTATCTAAAGGGAATGTGAGGAAGGGGCAGCAGTCAAAGCACCTCAGAAGAGGATTGATCTAAGGGGCCACAGTGAAACATAACTGTTGACGAATACACAGAGCATAAGATGGCCAGTGGGTGATAGTGGGTGGCAGCACTTGTCCTTGGAGCATTATCTGTGAGTGGGGAAGTACCTATAATATGTCAAAATGAAAGAGGCTCAGGAGCTCAAGAGTTCAAGATACAACACAAACAACAAAAGTGGGCTCAGCAGGTCGTAGCATTTGTGTGTGTATACATGTTTATGCACAAACATACATGCATACATACACATGGGAAGTTATGTAATTCTATCTTAATTAAACATGTCTTATAATAAAAATAAAAAAGCAAAAACATTGGGTTTAGAAAAAAGAGAACAGCATCAACAAAGTTAACAGGGTGAACAGAAGAAATGGAAGACAAAGGAAGCCATTGTCCTGAAGAAACAGGTATAAATATAAGGAGACAGAATCTCTGACATTGAGAGTGAATGCCCCAGTCAGGAGGGGATGAACATCTTCCTGCTGTGACGCCAATGGCAAAAATTTGCATCCAGCTTCTGCCATAAACAAGAGTGCCAGGGATGGGGATTAGAATAAAAAGACAAGTTTTGTGTAAACATTTTGTGGCTACATAGAAAGTTTTATTTGGTTTTCACAAGACTTATTTAGGGCATGTTCTTCAATGAAATTTTACTATGTACATAGACCCATGTGATTCATGGTAGTCACCTATTCATTGTTGTGGCAAAATATCTGTGCTAACTTACAACAAAGAAAGACATAATTTTTCTTATTTGTTTAGAGGTTTCAGTTAATAAGTATTCGATGCAGTTGCCTGTAGTAAGAAATACATCTTGGTGGAAGTGTGTAGTAGAATGAACTGCTAACGTCATCGTGGTTGGGAAACAAACAAAATATTCCAGTAGACAAAGCACTCTTTATGAAGGTGTCTCTCATGACCCACTTCTTTTTTAGGCCCCCAACTCTTAAAGTTCTCCCTGCCTTTTAATATACCATTAAAGTATAATAAACCCAATTAATGGAGTGACCCATTTTTGAGGTCAGAGTGTATGCGATCCAATTATGTTTCAAAGGCCCCACTTTTAAACACTGCTGGAGGATCAAGAACACAGTAACACAAGATTTCAGGGCCATTGTGATCCAAAGTATAACATGTAACCAGCACTATAGCCAAGATATGGGACTTCTCAGGCATTCATAGGAACAGGGTGTTTTTGTTCCAGTACAGTATCATCCTCTACCTGACCACAATTCTTGGCTGCCACTAATCTCCATCATTAAATTGCCATCATTCAAGAATTCTACAAATAAAGAAATAACTATAAATTCCTGCAATGGCCTTCTTTCATTCAGTGGAACACCCTCAGAGCCATCCAGGTTGCATATTTTAGTGACTTGTAGAATTCCATTGTATGACTGTAATATAGAGACCATCTGCTTATTGTTGAAAGACATTTGGATTTGTACTAATTTTTGACTATTAGTGAAGTTACTTAAAAAACTGTCTTTTCCTAATTACATGAACTTTAGGAGTGCATCTGTGCCATCTAGGCTTAACCCCATGTGCAATGAGTTATTACTTAAAGAATAAAGAATGGGTAACTAATTTCCATGGATCATGATAATGAGTAGCTTTTAGCTGAATAAAATGAGCATTTCATGTCTGTGTATGTGTGTGTGTGTGTAACATGAAGAACTGTAACAAAACAAGCAGGGAAAAATTATTAGGAAAACATGAGAAATACCCAGGTTCTAGAAGACTCAGAATGATCTTAAAAGAATCCTACAAGGCAGCCATTTCTCACTCTTTCTTAGCTAGTGCAAGAGGAAATCCCTCAGCACCTTGTTCTTTGCTGGGATTTTCTTCCTGTACATGTTTTTCCTTCATGAACATCCATCTCTCAGCACACTGGACAGAAAAGCATGAGCCCAGTTCAGTGATAGGTGTGAGCACTGTGTGGCCTCAAGTGCTTCAGCATGTTTCAGTAGTTACTCTGCCTTTCTAGGGGAATTTACTTTGGATGAGGCCCATCTCAAGCCTGTCCAACACAGTAATCCTGAGGCAGTTATTCATCATTATAATGCATGGTTTCCAAGTCACTCATTCACTCTATTTGGTTATGTTCTTTTCACTACTGGGAGAAGCTGTGCTCGTCTCTCATCCGTTTCAAGGCAGTTACATCTTTATCTTCTCAAAAGAGTTTTCTATAAGATTCAGTTGGTCTCTTCATACTTTGGTGTATACCTTCTTGTGTTTGTGTTCTGATTTCTCTGTATTCATCCTGTCTCTTCAGTGGAAAGTCATGTTTTCTTGTCTTCATAATTGGTGTGCTAGCTATAAAGCCCACTCTGTATAGAGTCTTCACCTATTCAGAGATGTGTCTTTGGTGACAGATTTAATGTGGGCCTGAAGAATAAAGGCAGACATAGCTTCCTTCAGGCTTTCATAACTGATATTATATTTGATAATTGTATATATTTACTTCTGGAAATTTCATAAAGTATAAAAGTGCCTTGGGTTTCTGCAACACTCTGAGAAGGTAAGTGTGTCAGGTGGGTCTGATGAGAAGACTCGTCTTATGTGGTAGACTTACTCTAACTGCCATGTGATCATGGGCATGACTTCTGTCTCCTCCTCAGGAAAATCAGGTTGATGCAAAGGTCTCTGTAGCTGACCATGCTACAGTGACAAAGAAAAAGAATAGGTAATATTCTAGACCAAGATGTAGTGGCCACTCCAGTGTCCACTGGAGACATGCCAGATAAGATGCCTCTGGGTTAGTATATGGAAGTACAGGTCTGGTATTGCTTTGTAACTGCATGTTTTTAACCTCTTTGAAATGTATGCTCTGTGCAAATAAGAGTATACATGATGCATGGATATTCCAGAGACAGTTTGGTTCAAGAGGATTGAATGCTTTCTCAGCTGTGAACGTTTTGGTTTAGATCCAGCTGATGGTGGAACAGCTTGCAATAGTGTGAGGGATGAGGTCAGATAGTAGGAAAATCCCTGTGCTGGTGAGGTATGTATTTCCTGACTCCAACATTGGTTCAGAATAGGCCAGGATACTGGATATGGGGACTAGAGAAGGTGTGTAGATGGGAGGATCAGGAAGACTCACCCAAATGAGGCCTGGTACAAGACGTATAGGGCCTGCCTGGACTGAGAGGTTCAATAGAACTGTAGGACCTTTTCTATACATCAAAACCTACAAGAACTGAAGTCTCCTATGAGAAATAGCATATTACTTGCAGATAGCCCTATACATTATTCTACATATTTAAAATTATCTCCAGATTACATGTGACACCCAATTCAAGATAAGTATTATATGATTTCTATATTTCCATACTGTATTATTTAGGAAATAATGAGATTAAAACAAGAACTGTACATGTTCATTGATCAGCTTTTCAACATGAACATAGAATAAAACTTTCCACAGACTAAGGAAATACACACCAGTACAGTTATAAGAGGCACAACAGAACATCAAATAGAAAAAAGCAGAAAAGAAACAGCCCACAACATATCATAATTAAAACACTAAATATATGGAGAAAAGAATGACAAGTGAAAGATGTGAGAGAAAGCAGTGGAAGAAGAAAGAGGAACTTGACTCAACATAAAAAGTCTAAATAATGTATATCCAACAGTCCAATGCTAAAAAAAAATTACCCTGAAATGAGGTAAACATAGCCAACAGATTGGAGAAAGAAAACAGAAAAATACAATTATTGAAAAAATAAGTGACTAAAAAAACAAGTATTAAAAGTGCTGACTACAATAAACACATACCTTTCAATGATAACTAAATATTAGCAACCTCAATTTTCCAGTCAGGGTGGCTGAAACAAATCCATCTCTCAGTTGTCTACAGGAAATTCATATTTACCTTAAAGTGTAAAAATGGGGAGTAAAATATCCTGATCAAATAGGATGAGGAAGTAAGCAATTGTCACTACCCTAATACCTGACAAAATAGACTTCAAACTGAGAAAGAGATAAATAAGGGCACGTCATGATATCAGAGACTGCACATTCATTCCCGGCTGCCCAGACCTGAATAATTACACAGAAACTATATTGGTTACAAAACTGTTCAGCTTATTAGCTCAGGCTTTTTATTAACTAACTCATAATCTTAAATTAGCCCATTTCTATTAATCTGTGTATCATCATGGGGCTGTGGTCTACAGGTAAAGTTCTGGTGTTTCCTTCTCCTTTGGAAGCTACCTGGTGTTTCTCTGACTCCACCGACTCTCTCTCTCTATCCCTTCCTTCCTGGTTACATTCTGCCCTACCATAGGCCAAAGCAGCTTTATTCATCAACCAAAAAGTGCAACAATATTTGGAAGGACATCCCATATCATCTCCCCTTTTCTGTCTAAATAAAAAGTAAGGTTTTAATTTTAACATAGTAAAATTACATATATCAAACTGATATCAAACAAGAATTTCACTTTAAATATTTAGTCTATTTCTAGCTGGAAAGTGTCATATCTAATTTATCTTTTGTCATAACTAAGAAAAACTGTCTTCAACTTCATCAAAGACCTAAGTAAACAGGAAGTGCCTTGTAAGCAACTTTCAAAACTAGAATTGACAGAGACATATTGCTGCCTGGACAGTCACTCAAAGTTCTTCTGTAATGTTGGGGCATCCATCTTCAGCCTACAGGCCCATAGTATTTGGCAAACTTTTCCATGAAGCAGGAAATTTGAAAATCTGTTCTGCCTTGTACTGACAAAGCTCATCAGTTGTTTCCTTCTGTGTCCTGCAAAATGTCTGGCAGGTCTTTCATGAAGCAGGAACCCTGAAGGATTGTCTCACCTTCTTTTAGCAAGTTCAGCAGTCATTTTTCTGTGAATCCTGCATATCCAGTTCATCCAACATACCATCAAGCAGTCAAGGAAGACCAGTTTCTTGCCCAAATGGCTTGTCACATTGAAGACAAATTCCATAATGAGTTTCTATAATATCCATCAACCTCTTGTGTTGGGGACCATCGCTCCAACATAGAAACTGGTGCTTTTCCCTAAATGTGTTCTCGGAGGTGCGTGGAAGAAACAGACTTTCACACCATCATCTTTCAAAGGCAGCTCAGGACTTCTTGTCCTTTACAGCATGACCTTGCATTTATTTCCCTTCCCCAAGCTCTGAATGCTCTCTGAAAAATGCTCCTCCACCCTCAGGAATTCTCTATTCACATTTCTTTTCCGGGGACCCCACACTCTCAGCCACACACCTGCATATCTCCCCAGCTTTGGAGCCAGCCACTTCTTCCCGGGGAATCTGCATGTAAAAAGGAAGGCTGGAGCCAAGCCTGTGCCTTTTGTCTTTCTAAGTTGCTAGCTTTCCAGGTAGCAAGGTATTCAAACCATGGCCATGCCAGGCTGGCGGATGTCAGAGTCCACACTCTCGAAGTAATTGGTGCTTCCAGAAGCAGACACGTCTCATTGTCAAGAAAAGTCTAAGTTCTTAAAATATTTTAAATGCCATATTCTGTAGGTCTTTTAAGTGTTGAATATTATCTGACTAAAATATTTCTCTGCATATGTAAAAAACCTAACTAACATTAATAAAAGTTTGATTATTATAATGACTATCTACTAATCTGTATTTCTTAATTATACATTACATTTTTAAATGAGTTGCTCAAACACAATACCTTAAACAAGAGCAGAACTACATATACACAGGGTAACAAAATTAACCTTAAATTTGTATTAATATACCAAGATTCATACAAATGCAAAGTATTCATTTCTATATCATATCATTTTTTAAATGAAAATAAACATTTATAAACAATCATTTGGGGAATTTGGGTATTGTTTTCTCCAAACTGCTTCCTGCTGTTTGTTGGGCAATATATTTTTAGGGGTTCACAGAGACCTTTTGGGGAGTCTTTTTCCATCAAATCACATTAGTCTTGAAGGAATCCACAGGTTTTCATCCTCTATGAAAATAAAAGAAGAACCTTTTTTCCAATGTAACATATCCTCAGGCTCAGTTTTGAAGTCATGATACTTTTGAAATATATATTTGGTTTAGCTTAGCAGCCCCAGAATCAAATATCTCTCTGCAGTCAAAAAAAAAAACCCACAATATTATACATGATTCAACTACTTATATTTCACCTTTATGTGACTTTTTTCTATTACTTTTTAATATTTATTTTATTATCTTTACTCCTTTAATAACTGTTTATCCTCTTTTTCTTCTTTCTCCCAAGCTCCTACAGCTGTTAAACACACTGTGACCCATTCAGAGTTTTTTTTTTTTTTTTTTGGTCTGAATCTGTCTTCATTGTGTATCTGTAATCATTTTTTGACCAGAATGGCTAGGACCAACTCTATGGCCCTGCTTGTTGGCTCCACCCCGTTCAACATGGTGGAGGTATGTTCACAGTCTCTGTGAGCCATGCTCACCACCCCAGCTCCAGGGATGCAGCAGGTCTATGTTGCCTTAAACAACTAGTAGCACTCTTCTCACAAACACCATTTAAGTGCCCTGTATGCCAAACCTCCCAAAAGAACCAGAATCCCACACCAGTTCATTCTAATCAAGGGAACAGCTATCCAAGACAACATGACTATCTTAAACACATGTGCACCAAATTGGAGATCCCCATTTAATAAAAAGCACGCTACTGTAATTAAAATTTAATTTCAACCTGATAATAGTAGATAATCTCAACACCCCACTATCTCCAATTGACAGGTCATCTGAACAAAATTTAAGCAGAGAAATACCAGAATTCGATGACTTAACAGATATCTATAGAATATCCCACCCAAACACCAGAGAATACACATTGTATTCTGCAGCCAATGGGAGCTTCTCTAAAACAGAACACACCCCAGGACACAAAACACATCTTAACAAATTTCTAAAAACTGAAATAACTTGATGTATCATAATGCAATAAAAATGTAAAATCTATGGCCAACAAATCTCCAGTAAGCACACAAACTCGCAGGGACCAAACACCTCATTATTGCTTACATGTAATTGGTTAAACGGATGAAAATGGGATCAGTTTGAATTGAATAAAGCCTGGAATAGAGTGGATGGCTTCTGTGTGTTTACCTGAATCTCCGCAGCTCTTTCTGGCAAGTGGACCTGAAGCTCATGTTTTTGGATTGTATCTTCTTGTAATAGGATTATGTAGAGCCTGAGTGACTGCCTAAATTCCCTCAGAGGGTTATAAGCTCTAAGAATTTAAGAACCACCATACTATATGGAAGAAAAAGGAGAAATGAATAAGTTAGAAAAACATATCCATGTGCCTCCTAATCCCAGCTGTACATAATATTTGCTGTGGGTCTTTATGGCTGTTATGGGCAACACTAGATATATTGCCCATACATATAAATGTTCAGGCCTTGGTGCTGGAAATGCTGGGGGAAATAATAATTATTTTTTTTTGGCTTGGATGAAAATTAAAACATACAATTGGATGGAACTGCTGCCTCCTTCCAGTCCCGTTCTTGCCAGTCTTACAATGAAGGTCTACTACCCACTTTCATCTCCTATTCCCTTTCATTCCTGCTTTAAGACAATGTCCAGAGTCCCTGGGAGCCTGTCAAGTAGATACAGAGCTGACGTCCTACTACTGAATGCCTCAACCCAGGGAGGTAATCAAGAGGCTTGAACAAGACAGAAAGCAGCAGACTAACAGAGCTCATTAGAGTAACACCAGCACTTATATAATACTCAGGAGCTATCTGGTACTCTGCTAAGAACGTTTCATCAAATAATTTGTATAGTACTCCCTCAAAAAAAAAAAAAAGGACTGTAAGGGAGGTAGCAATTATTAGCCATAGTATCCAGATGAGGAAACCCTGAGGCCCAGGGAGGAGATGTACAAGGTACAAGATCACAGAGCTAGGCAGTGCAAAGTGGGTCCCCAGGCTATGGTCATCTGATTCCCAGCTCCACATACCTGTGTGGGACAGAAAATACTATGGCCAGGTTCTTTGCCTCCAGATATAATAGCTCTATGGCCCTCAAACAGGCTGAGGTCTAGAAGAGAGATCCACACAGCTCTCAGCCATGTGATAAACTGTGAATGTAGGGCTGGTTTAGGCTATCAGAACCATGTGCCCTGGAAATCATAGCTGAAAGTTGCTTAGCTTTGCAGCTTACTAAGCACACCCACTTCCTTTATTTTTTCACGTCCTTAGCATCCCTTGGAGGCAGATGATCCATTCCTCCTTCTATTGTCCAGTGCAACCACGGAGCCTTTGTGCTGTTCTTTTCTTTTCTTTCTTTCTGCTCTCAATGCCTGTCCTTGTCGATGCTGTGGCACAGCCAGAGCAATCTGGCTGGTCTGTGAAGTTTCCTGTTTCCTTCTGGTCACCACCAGGGTTCTATTCATCGCTCACACTGGGCGTGAAAGTGTTTTTCTGGTTTGTGAAGATTTGTTCTTACTCCCATCTGTGTTTGTCTTCTTTCTCCCAGGGGAAAGGCAGGCCTCAGAGGGCAGAGCAAATCTGCTTTTGCTCTCTCACTCCCTCATTCCTCTGTTCCATGGCAGAGCACGGCACCTGCTTGGTGCTCACTAAAATGCCAGTGAGGCGAATGATCCGCCAGAGGTATGGAAATGTGATCTTGCCTTGGATTGTTTGTTTTGTGAGAACAAAGACGATACCATCAGTTCCATCACATGTGGAGAATTAGCTTTGTGGTGTTGTCCAAGGGCTGTGTGTATACATCTATTAACTCTTCCCAACAAGCCAAATTCCCACTATTAGGAAATTCACTTTACACGCGGGGAGACTTCTGCTCATAGGGTAGCCAGTGTACAGAGGCCTAGTGCCACACCACTAGAGCAATTATTGTGCAGAAGGGGTTGAATTGATGTTCTTGGAAGGGCCATGGCTGGGCACACATAGTTTTACAGAGCTAGAGATTAGAAACGGATTTAGGAGGCATACACAACTGAAGCCATGTTTCTGTTAGACTTACAGGTGTGTTATACTTATTTCTGTCACTGCAGTCACTGAGAAAGGACAAGGTCTGAAGATTGCCTTCTCGGCTAGAAGATGGGAACTGGGTATAGTGGACACAATATTAGAGGCATTTTATCATAATAGAGGATGCCAGCGTTGGCTACTTATATTCCATTTGATCTTGGCAGATTAGGGACTTCTGGACATGAGCTGGTGCATTCATTGAGTCGAATTCCCTGTACCTTCCCCTCAAAGTCATGATGAAGGTTAAGTGAGATGCTGAGTGTACAAGCCACCCAGTGGCAAGAATCACTTGAGGGACTTATTCAATAAGTATTGGCAGTTACTAGGAGCTGACATTATTTTAAAATCCTACTTAGCTGATAGGTTTGGGAAAGGAGTTAGAAACCTTGGGTTAGTGAATCATTCCCCTATACAGATCACAGGCGTTCCCATGCCACGTTGTACTGAAAATGCTTATTTGGAGACAGCCCAGGCAGATAACAAAATTCCAGGAAGGCTGGTTTTTTATAAAATGTGCTGAGTAAGACATTTATAGTTATTGAGTCAAAATTCTCACTGTAATAGAAAAAAACAGTTGCTTTTACACTTCTAGTATAATTTCGTAATTATGGTGAGTTAAAGTATAGACTATTTGAATTAGATTTGGAGGGTAAAGTTCTGACCTATAGTGAGGATGACTCACAGAGGAGGTAGCTTGACACAGTGGAAACAGCAGCTGATAAGGAGCCAGGAGACCTAAGCTTCTGACCTAGATTTACTCAAATAAGCTTTAATAGCCTTTGGGCAAATCATTAAATGTCTCAGTTTTCTAGTCTGTGAAATAAGAGGACAATGTTTGTGAATGGATTGTTCAACTTACATAAGATTCTGCAAAACAGGTCACCGGAAATGGAAAGTGTTATCCATGGTCATCGGAGAATAAAGTATTCCTGCTATGCGATGCCCTTCCACTGTAGACAGCCAGAACCCAAGAAAATACATCAGTGCTGAAATAATAGAGGCGAAAGCAGACACCCGGGGCTCTCACAATAATCTGCCCTCTTTTCATGTCTTGAGAAAACATAACTCTGCTTGTTTGAAGGGTCATCCAGTCAGGAATCCTAATACACGTATGATTTATTGGGCTCCCTTAGGGGAACTCTTAGGTGGCTATATGGTATGGATGTCTGATGCATGAGGTTATATTCTGCTATATCTTGAGAAGTTGTTTATTGGTTGATGATCTCTTTAGCTCAGGTCTGCAAATATAGATACTGATTTTGGCTAACTAGCTTGGGTTTTTGTTGTTGTTGTTGTTGTTTATTTTCTCTTCACCTTCTACCTTCCTATTATTTCAGTTGAAGTTGACTGTCTCTCCAAAAGGGTTAAGGTTTCCTAATGTTAGCCTTTGAATAGACCTGCCCCTTTCTCAGCACTGCCAATCACCGTAGCACTTGGCTATTTCAGCTGCGGACTAGATGGTTGTGTAATTTTTGGAAACATGCATTGGCGTTACAACAAAGGCTCCTGCGGTACAACAGATAAGTCTCTGGGAATAGTGAGAATTCAACTTTGAAGAAATCAAATCCCGTTTCCTCATTGACTTGCATTAAAATTTCTGAGGTCCCTGTCTTCTTTTGTGATCGACTTTCAATTAGAAATGGTTCCTTCTGTTTTTAACTTTAAATTTTGTGGTTCCTTCTTTTTCCTTAAGAAGTGAATGATTGTGAAGAACTAGTAGAGCACATTAGAGGAGCCCCACTCCCAGGCAACTCTGTAGATCACCCTGATGTGGGAGGGACCCAAAGTTCTGGATGCTGCTGCTTTCTCTACCCTCAGAGTTGGGCTTCTTTGATGAGAACCTTTTCTGTCTTCTTCAGTTACGGTTTTGTCATGTGTTCATGGCTGACATGAAGCCATGCAGTTCCAGTTCTGTTGAACTGAGGAGAAAAGGAAGCTTTTGATAAATCGTAATCCCTTAATTTTATTTTTTAAAAAAAATTAATTTTCTTAAAGTGGATTCTACCTGTCTAAGTGAGTAATGGCATCCATTCATTATCCTTATTTTTATTTAGATTTTTTTCTTTTTCATTCGAGTTACAAATTCCTTCTTGGCTGGTTTAGCTTGAGAATGCTTGGGAGACTCTTTCAGCCCAGACAGATTTATACACTCTTCATTCTGGAAGGAGAAGAGGAAATATTTTTAAATAGAGCTGACTTGGACCATTAATTTGATTGAAAGCTTTCTGCATGAGGAATGATTGCAGCATCTTCATTTGCCATAATACAGAGAGATTAAGCATGGATTAGATTATCTCATGTACAAAGGTTGTACAAACTGATTGCTTTTATTTGTAGGCCGGGCCAATCCCTACAGCTCCTGGCACGACTTCTTAGGCAGCACAGTCATACTTCCTTTCATGTGGCTTGCATGTGGCAGAGAGAAGAGAACATTTTCCTTGCTACTCATACCACACGTCCCCCAATAAGAACTTGGCCCAAATTCAAAAATACAAGATGTACATGTGCAATATGAAGGCCATGGCACTGGTCACCTGTACTGTCTGGGATGAGAGCACGCATTGGCCAGAGGCAGTCGAGTTCCCGAAACAGATGTTCAGACAGGATGGACAGAATGCTGTCAAAATGTTCTCTAGAATGATTGTGAACATAAGCCTAGAAAGGGTAGCCAAGATGTGGCTCTGAATTAGAGCCGTTTGTGGGATTATTATTTAATTCCAGTTTAGTATGTTTCTTGCCAAGTATGTGCCAGACCCTCTGCAACAGAATCTGTTTGTTGCCAGGAGTACTTAGCAACTATATTTTAAGGCAAAATTTCCCCCAAAGCAAAGAAGAATAAATTGTTTTCTGATGGAAACAGGTTGTATTTGTATACCTAGCAGCCTCTGAACCTTCTTTTTCTCTGGGAAAGACTTTCTGTGGCTAGGTGTCTAGGTCAGTCTTCGAGACTGTGGAACCCACCTGGGCTGTTTACACCACTTCTTTTCCCAGATGCACATAGTGCAATTTATTTATGTGCCCACTGTTTATTAGTACTGACATGATAGCCTTTGTCCTGCCTCACTGATCTCTTCTATATGTCTCCCTCTTACTTTTGTACCACAGAGAAGTTGGCATCTTTAGGGGCACTCTGTATCTTTCTGCTTTAGGATGTCTGACTTGCTCACTCTTTCAAACAAAACCCACTCCAGTAGTACAGCACCTACTGCCTAGCTTTCTTCATGTCATTGTTCTGATGCTGTCTTACACACAAGATATTCCTGGTCCATGAATTTTAAAAGCATCACCCACAGCACTCTCTTTCTGTTTCACCCAATTCTCTTTTTATTTCATTCATTCATTGTTGTCTGATAGATTATCTATTTCCCTAAGTGTTTGTTCATTATCTGTGTGATCCCTCTAAGAGAGAGGGAGGCTTTGTTCCAGTGACTGGGGCAATGGCAGGAACATGATGGATGCTTGATCCATACTTGTTACAATGAAATTATGAATGAGTCGCCTTTCCTGAGTGGTTCTTCATATATCTTACATTCGTGGCCTCTAGAAGACAATATTAGAATTTCACCTAGATTGCGAGTCACAGGTTGAAAGGGTTTTGGAGATCAGAGGTTTCTAACTCTCCGTGAACACACAGAAATGCCTCACAAAATTTAATGTGGAGGTGGAACAGCTGGGGATCTTGTTAAACCACTCAGTCTGATTCAGTAGTCTGGGTTAGGGTCTGGTGTTCTATGTCTGACAGGCTCCCATGTGATGCTGATGTTGCTGGCCCAAGGATTATGCTTGAGTAGTGAGGTTATATTTATCTATCAGTGGGATTCAAAGATTTTATGGCTTCAAGGTCATTATTATAAACACTAGTGTATAATAGTTACAGGAAAAAAGGAAGTGCTAGTTTTTACAAGTTTATTATTAATAAAGTGCTAACAAAAAGCCAATTATTCTGGGCATTTATTTGTTCACTTTCAAATTGTTAACATTGTATTAATTTGTAACATGAGGTCCTGCTTATTGTGGTTTCTGTCCTGCCTGGTTCCCGCAGTTGTGGTGGTCCCAAAGAAAATCACACAGAGGTTTCCATAACTTATAAACTGATTGGCCCTTTAGCTCAGGCTTCGTATTACCTCTTATAACTTGTATTTACCCATTATTCTTATATTTGTTAGCCACATAGCTCAGTACCTTTTCTGACCATGCAGATCACATCCTGTTTCTTCAGTGTCTGGGCAGGACTGCAGAGGAACGGGCTTCCTCCTTCCCAGAATTCTCCTGTTCTCATTGCCCCCCCACTACTTCCTATCTGGTTGTCCCGCCTATACTTCCTTCCTGGCTACTGGCCAATCAACTTTTATTTAAAACATGATTGACAGAATATAGACAATTCTCCTGCATTAATTATTCCTCAGACATATGCAGTAATGTATGGAAATTACTACTGTGTTGGAAGAAATGGCAGGAGACTTTTCTCAGATCTCAAAAGCATGCAAAATCTAAACAAAAGCAACAAACATTGTTTATGGATCATATTTAAAAAGGAAACTCTAGGTATGGACCCCAAACCTACAATAATCATGTTGCAGTATCCAAAGCACCTTTACAAGACTATCTTTACGGCTACCATTTGTGACATCCAATCAACTTTTAACATTTAAGAGAGATGCTATTCTCCCAGACAATTATTTCATTTATAAAGTTCACAGAAGGCATAGAACCCATCTATTCCCAAACAAATAATTTTCCTCCAGCCTCCAGCAACGATCTCCCAGTAAAAACAGCAACTAGAAATGAAATGAATATTTAGAAACCCTGAGGTCATCCTGCTCCCACCCCAGATACCCTGTAGTCCTTCATTGCCTTTCTAGTTTGAAGCCAAAATGCCCTTGTGGGACATCGGTGCTGAAAAGCTGATTTTAAGTGTAAAGCAAACAGCAGTCCATTGAGAGCTACACAGCCTTTTGAGAGGCAGCTTACTCACGATGCATTTTTCCCCCTCAGCGCTGGAATTTTCTCAGCACTTTAGTTTCAAAAATTACCCAGTAGAAGAACAGGAGAACACCTCGGGAATAATGGGTCTTTAATCATAAGTGGCAACACTACACATACGTCAAAACACACATCTAGTGCAAACCTTAGTCATACATGGAAATTTTAGAGGGTCTTCTCTAGTAGGGCATCACCTCACATCGGAAATACAAACTGCATTAGTTCTAGTAAGGGTGGCTGACATGGATTGAGTGTTAAACATACGCTAAGCACCTCCTAGTTACTTTCTGGTATGGTATTTACAACTCTCTGTAGAAGTAGGTATTGTAATGATAGTTTTACAGATGAACTGATGCATGGTTGTGGGATTTATGTTGTTTAAACTGGCAAAACTGCTCTAGGTTGGAATTGGAACTCACCTTCAGAGGCCCTGATCCCAGAGCTCATGCTGCACTGAATATTACGCTGTACTTATAGCTATAAAAGATTGATTATTGGTGACCACAAGCTGTCTCTTTAGGATACTGGGTTTTAAAATGCCTTGTTCTATTTTACTTTCAATGATGAAGAAAGCAGATTTTCATCACTTGCTATTATCAGTTTGAGTTTCCTAAATTATATTTTTTCTGGAGAACACTAAACATCCTTGTTAAGGAAATCATAATATTTGGTTAATTTCTTATCTTTGTGGCTGAATGCCTGGTAGACAAATCTGCAAGGAATGCTTCATTCTGGCTCAGAGCCTCAGACAGATTTCCATCCATTATGGTATGGAGGTGTTGTATTTACCTTTTCCTGGGAGACATGAAAAATCGCCTATGTAACCCTAACTAGGACATCACCAGCAGGCAAAAGAAATTATTCATCCACATCCACCTTGAAGAACCAATGAGTTTTCTGGGCTTTTTATAAGAACACAGGTAAACAGTTACTTATGAAACTATTTAGGGGTTACAGCAAATAGTTTCACCCCCAAAATGCTCTACCTCAGCACAGGCAATGATTTCCCCAAAGCTGTGTAGATGGAGTCTCTCGTAGATGGCCTCCACTTCATGTGTACTCTAGCACCTCTGAGACCATGTATACCTTGGGCAGAATTCTAGTAACCTGGGACATGGGACTGCAGGAGTTGAGGGAGTGGCTGGAATCTCAGGTGAGAATAAAGCCACCTGCCCCACTTTCTATGAGAAAACCACTGGTCTTGTTGAGGGCACTTGCTGGCAACATACCTGCTCTGATTAAGATGATAATTGCTATTGTGCTCAGAGAAAAGTGTTCCCCAACAGCGAAGGGCCGGTTCAAGTGTTGTGGTCAGGAGTTCCCAGCAGAGCTGTTCATGTGGTATCAACTAAGCAGAAGGCAGAGAGAACTGGACCAGACAGATCTATGAATAGGTACATAATTTAAACATCTGCCCCTGGTGACTCACCTCTGTCAACCTGACCTCACTGGCCTCTGCAGCCTTCAACATAGTGCCACAAGACTAAGAAAGGTTCAAGTGCTCAAAATGGGAGCTTCAGGTGATGTTTCCAGTTCAGACCACAACATATAATTATGTATCTGATCCATGATCTCCAGTGTTCTCAGTCCGTGGAACCATAGAACACTATAAGTTTTTTATCTGTTTATCTATCTATCTATCTATCTATCTATCTATCTATCTATCTATCTATCTATCTATATGTGTGTCAGTGTGTGTATGTAGAATGCAATATAGCATGATGTGCAAAGGTAGCTTAGATGACAATAACTGCAACTGTTTTGGAAATCAACACGTTTTCTCAAATTTTACTACTTAGAATTATCAGAATTTCAATTATTTAATATATGAAGATATTTAATATATGAATTAAGAAATTCTGTGTGTATGTGTGCATGTGTTTTTAGTTTTTTTTAATTTTTAAATTCTGATGTTTTTGTTTTGCTTGTTTGTTTTCTAAAGAGAGAGAGAAAGAAAGGCTGCTAGATTTGGGTGGGTGGGGAGGTTTGAAGGACTGAGGAGGAGTTGGGAGAGATGAAAGTGAGATCAAAATGTGTTGTAAGCAAAATTATTTCCAATAAAAACAAAATACATAGATTAGCTAAGCCTCTGAGTTGCAAATTACAGAATATACACAAACTGGCTTAATCAGAAAAGTCAGTTACTAATAAGCAGTCATGATCTCTGGAAAGAGTTCCCAAGAGCTGAACCTAGGGTAACACATCCACAGCAAAGGGTTCCCTTAGGTCCTATGGCCTCTCAGCATTTGTGAAGAGGGGCCTCAGCATTTAAGCTAAGGTGTCAAGGGCCTCTGCCCCCACATCTTCTTGGTTTGGCTCCAGATGTAAGAGACTCTGTCTGAACTCCTACTGTGAAAGAATTCCAAAACCTAGGAAGCTGTTCAAAAGTAGTTATCTCTTAGCATCAGTAAGCTTCCAGTGACTATGCAAATTGAAAAAAAAACACACTGTGGAGCATCTTTTTCCTTCCTTATATTTTCTCCTTTGTATTTCCTTTGAATATTAAATCCTTACAGAGAACAGAGATTATATCCATCCCCCAAATAATACTGTGTAAAGTCCACAAGACTTTTTGAGACTTCTGCAAAATAGAAAATGCAAATTTGGTGCCTGTCATTCAAGCGGACATCCTTTGGGAGGGGGAGAAAGTGGTTGCAGCTCAGAAGTCCATGCAGCAATCCAGATGTGGCACTAGAACTGGTCTTCAAAGGTGGCAGTTGCCACGCTGGCCAGCAATGGATGGGTTTTCTGAGCAAGTGCTTTGACAGATGGGACAGACCGCTGCAAATGAAACTTCCATCTTCCCACTCACCTTGAGTCCATGCTCAAGAAAAGCAAGGTGGCCCGTGAGGAAGGAATCGTGCTTTCTGCGCATCAAAGGAACTAAAAGGAGGCAACATCTGGGAACCGAGTGCCTTCACTTTTTGTTAAGATAGACCTCCGATGGAGAACAGGTTTTGGAACAGATCTGTGCTGCAGAAAAGCATTGTATCTGCTTGGGTTTTGTCCTTTCAAAATCTGTGAGTGCTTACCACTGCGTTCAATTTAATTTTACACAAAGGACTAAACTGGAAATTAATTTCCATGGTGATTAAGATGATTTTGCTTTACTTTTGCTCTAATTTAATTTGTTCGTAGATAAAATCCAGTTGGCATGTAGTTAGTCACATTTTGAAGCAAAGACTTCCAGAAGTTTGCTTTGGAGGAGAATGAGTCCTGTGGAGTGAAAGAGCTAGGGCTCCTCTGCAGTCCTTTCCTGCTTGGCCACAAACTGGGGGACCCCGTCAGGCCATGCCACACCTCAGTCACGACACATGGAACTGAGGGTTTCATATATTGCTGTGAGTCACACGTTTGGGTGTCCTCTTCCTTCTGCAGAGTGTGAGCATTCCACAGACTTCATCCATGTAGGACAGTCAACTCAAAGAAGCTGTTTGCCCGGGAACATCCTGGAGGGCTGGAGCTTTAAGGATAAGGGGCAAGAGGGGAAAGGCTTTCTCCTGACCTTTAGAAGCTCTCCGAGTTTCGTTTATATTTACAGACAAGAGGGAAAATGTGTGTCCCCTGGACATACTCTCTGACTAGGCTGAGGGTTGTTTGGGGAAGGGTTTAGGGGGTTTGATTTAGTAATAGTAGTAGTAGTAGTAGTAGTAGTAGTAGTAGTAGTAGTAGTAGTAGTAGTAATACCATTCTCATTGTCCTTTAATCTATTGCTTCTCAGTCTCCACAATGCTTATTCATTTAGGAACAGAATGAATGTGGAAGACACAGAGAATGTCCTAAGACCATCCATAGATGTAAAGGAGATGAAGGACAAAACTAGAATAATAACAATGGTTACTTTACAATTCTATTAGTGTGTATATCAATTGTCATAATTAGAGCATAGCCCTTAGTTTGTACTCAATGCATACGTTGTCGATAAACTAGTGTTACAAATAAGTATTTGTGCTGTTAAGGACAGTCTTTTTTTTAATGACTCCCTTATTTTGATTAAAATGTAAATAAAAGGCATTTATTTTTCTAGCAGGGCCACAAGTTGAATCAGTATTCTTTAATGATAAAATTAGCAATATCATTATTAATATCTAGTCATATTGAGTTCCATGTGTCGAATGTTAGTTTAATCACTATTATATGTATTGACATATGATATATATGTGTGGGTATTTGTATGTGTCTGCTTGTGTGTTCATTTAATCTTACAGTAACCTTATGCTGTGTTGTATAGAAATGCACATAACTTTTTCATGTCAGAAAAATGTGCAGAGTTCTCAGGAAATGCAGACAAAATTATAAAGCTAAAAAGTTATGGAGCAGATTTGAATCCATTCTCAAGACAGGGTTTCTTGACGTAGTCCTGGCTGTCCTGGAACTCACTCTGTAGACCAGGCTGGCCTCAAACTCTGCCTCCTGAGTGTTCTGATTAAAGGTGTGCACCATTGATGCCTGGCCTAACATGCACTCTTACAGACTTTTCTCAAAGTAAAAAACTTAATTGAATATTAGTAGATGGATGGGAAACATAAAAGTCCATATAGCTTTAGTGCTGGATGAGAGAGTTCTGTGGACATTTGGAGGTCTAGATGTGTAGTATTTTTTTTGTGTGTGTGACCTCTGACTAAAAATATACAGATTTAAAAAATAGTATACATGGTCTTTTATATTGATTTTATTCAAGTCACACATTAAGAAGTTCTTACAGCATTATTATTTTAAATATGAGTTCCAGTCGGGCTGCCTTTGGACACCTGCCTCAGCATCCTAAATGCAGGGACTGCAGTACAGGCACACCCCATCACCCCAGTTTGTGCACGCTTTTCAATGCACCAACTGTTGTTGGACAATTAGTTCTTTGCTGTCCCTTTTTTTAGAGAGTAAAATTTAGCACAGAAACAGAAAAAGGGTGAAGTTAACTATAATACACTAAAAATAGCTCTAGTCATCACTGATAGATGTCTTTATAGTTTTTTTTTCAGACTTTGTTCATTTACTTTTTCCCTATCAATCCGGATGTATTTCAAAGTTACAATTTGCATTTGGGCAGTTTGACGTATAATAGTTTTGTCTGAAGTTATGCTTTGAACGTTGAGTCTGATTCAAAGGATGCCTTTTCTTTGGAAACTGCCTGTGGTGGAAAGGCCTCATTGTAATGTTGGAACGTTCTCTGCATAGTAGTTTGTCTCAAGATTTTTGGATCCAATGCTGTCTTCCTACAGAATTTTCCCCAATTTTCATTACAGATGTATTTTTGTGAAAACTGATACCATCAAATTTAGTTTCCCTCACATTTTGTAGCCTCTTACTCTAAGGCTGATTTTCTCCCCCGGGTGATTATCATTTGTGCCAATGGAGGGCAGGGTTCATGTGAAGCCATTAATGGGAGTTTGCATTGTGGAAAAACATGGAATAGTATTATGATGGAGTGTTTGGATGTCCCCTGAACCTGAAACAGCAGCCTGTGCCTGCCATCTTCCAGATAAAATGGGGTTTATGTAAGAACTATGTCAATGCATCATACATATTATTTGCTATGCACAAAGAATTCTGTGATTGTTAATTTATGTTATCATCATTATTAAATATATTTATCTTTACTCCAATAAATGTGGAATATTATTTTATGTGTAGAACCTAAGCAGTGGTGTCAGAATACAAGATTCTTGTTGACTTGAATCTCACTACCTGGAGAGTTATAGAATGATTGACCACGAAGACTATGTGTCCTTAAGAGCAGTAACAAATTTATAACCAGTTGGCTAAGAAACTTCCAAGGACACTTAATACAGTGCATTTTATCTGTAACAAACACATTATAGAACCTACAATGGAAATTTTTTGAGCCTTTAATTCTTACATGTGCATCAAATCCATAGTCCAGCATTTCAGAGTTGATGCACAGTGGTGCTGGACCAGTTTCTTCAGAGGAAAATGTTCTCGATGGCCCCATTCTTGTGTGGTCTAAGGATTATATTCCTTATTGATCTGAAATTCAGATCCCTGATTTGGCACAGTAGCAGCACATAATTTCGTCTTCCCTGGCCCCCTTTTCTAGTTGATTCTTCTTTGTGTATCTAATGAACAATGGCGCTGCTTCCCAAGGGAGAATTTTTAGTGATCTATACGTGAAGATGAAGCTTAAGCGAGAAATGATCTGGCTTACATTTCCTTCTTTCTCTGGATTGTGGCTCAATAGACTAAATCTGAACCCAACTCTTCTATTTCATAAGTTTTGAGATTTTTTTATTTTGAATTTATTATTCATTTTATGTGCCAACCACAGTTCCCCTTCCTCTTCTCTTCCTGTCTTCCTCACTGCCTCCTCCCCCCAACCCATCCCCTAGCCAGTCCTCCCCTCACTTCCTCCCCCCATCCCACCACCTATCCACTCCTCCAAAGGGTAAGGTCTCTCATAGGGAGTCAACAAAGCCTGGCACTTTAAGTTGAGGCAGGACCAAGACCCTCCCCGAGGCATCAAGGCTGAGCAAGACATCCCACCCTTCACTCCCTCAACTCTTGAGGCTTGCAAAGTGTTACGGATAATTTTGGCAACAGAGAAGAGAATAGGAGTATATAATTTATCTGAAAAAAAAAACCCTGCTTATTCTTATTTCCTAAACCTGGAGGTAAGTACAAATAAATGATATTTTTAAAAAAAAAACTATGAAAAAAAACATTTAGCTGGGCAGTGGTGGCGCACACCTTTAATCCCAGCACTCGAGAGGCAGAGGCAGGTAGATCTTTGTGAGTTCAAGACCAGTCTGGTCTACAAGAGCTAGTTCCAGCGCAGGCTTCAAAGCCACAGAGAAACCCTGTCTCGAAAAACCAAAACCAAACCAAACCAAACCAAAACAAAACAAAAAACATTTAAAAAGTCATTGTGACTTCAGTTACTGCCTGATGAAGATAATCACCCACATATGGGTCAGGAGCTCTTCTACCAGGAGATTCTATATTGTGTCACAGTGGCAATAAAATCTATCAGCACACCTATTTCTCATCTCATCTCTAATTTATTTTCTTAGGTTTTCTCTATTCTTTTAAGTGTAACTTCAGAAGAACAAGTTAGAATGCTAGGAGATAAAAGGAATTTTAGGAAATGAAGCCAGGGAGTAACCGTTCCCAGTGATCGGGCGATGGAGAAATCTTTGCATTCCTAAGCCTTAGCATTGCAGTATGTAAAGTCTGCGAGACGTGGACTGAGGCTCTTGGGAAGAAAGCTGAGGTGGAAGCCTAGTGGCCTGTGTTCCCAACCCATCTCAGTTCCCTTTTCTGAGTTTTAGTCATTGTAAAAAGCTGCATTAACTTTTGAGAACCGTTCCTCAGCAATGAAATCGGTTTATCCTGAGTGTTCTTTATAGAAACAGTGCTAAAGTGAGTGAGGAAATGGCAGTCGATCTCCCACGTGTTCTGAAGCTATGAAGTTTTCAGTGATAGACTAAGAGCTCTGAGGTCAGAGGGTGATACAATCATAAAGTGGTGTTTTTTGAGAGGTAGGCTCTATGATATACTTCTAAGACAGTTGATGTGATGGCTGACACTATTTTACACATGATGTTTATTTCTGTAATATAAACTTATTCATGGGTCAGTTTTGATCACTAGGATTAAGTACATTAATGCCCTTGGGAAGTATTTCTGTATTACCATCAGAAAGTGCCCAGTTTGAAACTTATCTGGTTAAAATCAGAAAAAAAAGCTTTTACTGTTTTAATTATTACAGTATTACCTTTGTAACAATGATGATGATATGATAATGCAGGTTTGAATGAACTTACTGTCTTCTCAAATTCCCAGCCATTGTTATCCACAAAGGATGTCTCTAAGAGGCCTGCAAATGGAGAAGAGCAACCTTTAAGACCTTTGAGTAGAAAAATGTCTTCTTTGAGGGCACTCAGCATTGCACCACATCTTAGGACATTATTCTAAGAATCCTTCTGGTCTGGTGTTATGTCATGCTGAAAACTTAATTTATAATATTTGTTCAAATCTCTAAGTGACGTATACCCTTCAATTCTGCCAAGGAATGCATGAAAAGAGTGCTAGTAAAGCTACGTTGAAAACTTTCAAAACAAATGAATGAATGTATTTTATGCCATTTTATGGATGAGAGGAGAAAGAGGACACTGTCACCAACGGAAAGTCAGAGAAAGGTTGATGATTTCAGAACTGGCCAATAAATACATAACAATTTAAAAACTTCCGATATGGATTTTAAAACAATGTTGCATTCTATGATGTAGAACCAACCCCACCAACCCCACAGATACTAAGAATCGATTGACTTCCTTCCCCCATGTTCCAGTGTATGTAGCATCTTGACAATAGAGTACCTATTTCTGATCCTTGCTTTCCTCCTCTCTGACTGTCTGGAACTTCAATCTAAAGGAAGAGGCTAGACAGTGGGAACCTCTTTCAGGTCCTTTTATGTTCAGTAATCAGTTGTCTGTGGAGTTTCAGGGAATGTTTTTTCCCTAATGCTTCATTGGTTGCTTTTGAGAAAAGCAGAAACGAGTACATTACTGAATTTGCTGAGTGAGGTAAAGATGGAAGGCGGAGAGCAGGTCGTTCCACTGATACATGCTGTGGGATGTTCTGAGTTAGTGACACCTAGGAAGGTACCGCCTTCCACTTTGGCAGTGTTTCCTGGATGGCCATCAGTATGTACTGCCTGTTTCAAATGATGTAATGACCTAGAAGGGCCTCTGCTCATGCTGTATGTGGGGGTGGAGGGAGGTAGTATGTTAGAGACCTAGAGATATCCCATGGCAGTGCTGATCCACGAAATGGAAGCTAGGAGAGTGGTTGAAGGACCAAGTTGAAATTCACTCTATAGCTGGGGCAAAGGGAAGAGATGAACATTGTGTAAGTTTGTAACGTTGTGAGCTTGGAACATTAGTGTAAGAATCGAGGCTTCAATTCAAGACTTCTGTTAACTCTCCACCTACTTGTGTTTACTCTACATGCCAGAGGACTTTTCGTCCTCTCGTTTCTATCACTTTAATCACTATGGATTATAGTCTTGTGAAAATACGATCAGTGAATTTATCTTCGTTGTATTTCATATGCAGCATGAAATGCTTCTAGCTTTCTCTATTACAAAGTTAAGATCGACTACTTAAAAGTTGAACTCAAGACTAAACAGCAAAGGTCTACAGAGACATATCCTTAGCATTTTATGGTATGTTATGTCGATTTTAGGACATGAAGTACTTGCTACGCGGAAGGGCATGTACAATCACTAGTAGGCAAACAGCAATAGTTTTAAATGCGGCTGTTGTATGATGCTGTCCTTTGTGCACGGCTGCCACTGCAGTATTAACCAGAGCACCTCTGACCACTTGCAAAACACCTGCATGATTTGGAATGTTGGCATGCCCTCACAGGAGGGCCGGAGAGAGCCATTCAGCTCTCAACTGAGATTTCAGACACTCCTTCCCTGGCCTCCCCGGCAGCTGTATGTAGTCTGCTCTCAGCTCTAGGACAGGAATTCCTAGAGTACGAAAAAGGAGGTTAGCTAAAGGAGGATACTGCTTCTAAGTAGTCATAGGGAAGCCATCATCCACATCAGGTTAAGAATTTTCGGTGGTGGCGCTGCCAGGGATCACACACATGCAGGTAAGTAAGCCCTCATCACGCTCCTGTCAGTAAACACAATGCACTCATTGTTTCAAGGAGCTAGACTTTAATGAAATTGCTACTTTGATCTATCATTATTGTCCTCTCTAGGTGAGTGTTTGTTTATGTCTCTCCAGGAGAAGTTTGCACAGCAGAAAGTTGGTGCCTTTTGGCTCCTACAGAGCTTCTTAATTTTTTTAAAATTTTTAGTGGAGTCTTATTCTTCCTATGATGTGGCAAAGGAGGTGTAAGGTCCATAGTAAATGTTTCAGGGATTCAAAATTAGAGAAGGAAACAGAAGAGAAAAGGTAGAATGAATGTGTTGAATGAACAGGGGACTATAAGAAGAGGAAGGTCAGAGCTCTGAGTGTGTTTAGGTGTCAAAAACAATGATCAAAATGGCAGGATGAAGACTAATCGTGATAGGGGATAAAAACCAGCTTCTCAGTGGGTTTGGATTCCAGCTTCTAGTTCTGTAAACCTAATAAAAACCTATTTGCAATAATCATGGGCTTGATAAACACAAAACAGGCAAGCAGATTTGCCTAGGTGATTTTATACAAATCATTTAACCCCTCTCACCATCTACTTCCTCATTCGTGAAAGATGAGTATCGTGATGGAGTTCTATTATGTAAGCACTATTGGGCAGAGACTGTAGCAATTATTGTCTACCAGGAGAAAAAGAAGGTGAGATGGTGACCCCTGAGGGCTGTTACTGATCAGTCCTGCCTGCCGTGTGAGCAGCATAGGGAGACAGCAGACATAGTTGCCATTTCTTCTCAAGGATATTCTTCACACATGTTCCTTGAGGATAAACTTTCAGCATTTATTCCTCTTTCCTTGCAACTTCCATCACTCACACTATTACCTAACGCTGTCTAAGATATTCTATTCTAAGAGAAGTCATACGCCCAAGTTGAGCCAAACTTAGACGTGATCATTAGGAAATATGTCATTCACGGTATTTGGATCTTTATCAGGTTTTCTTGAGCTGTTTTTAATTTTTTTGTGTTGCTAAATACTTTAGTCTGCTCTAATAGCATCCCATGGCTGTTCTCATTCAGATCCTATGGCTGCCAGGGCATTGCCACAGTGCCGAGCACAGGCTGACTCTGGACTCTAACTGCATCGTAGAGCTGTGGAATTCAGGTGCAGAAGACAGAGTTCGCTATGTGGGTCCAAGAAATTAAATCCAATTCCTGGCAGGCTGTTTCACACTCTGATCTAGCTTTTGCAGTGACGGATGCTGAAGAAAAGCTTTCTCTCCCTGCTGACATGGTCTGCTCAAAGGAGTTGGGATGGAGTTTCTTGGCATGGTTCATGCCAGCAGCCGCCAGGTTGGCTCTTACCCTCCACTCCTAGCTCTGCAATGCTTAGAAGAAACAGAACTAGGACTGGCCACATGGTCTCTGTTGATTTTTTTTTTGTTTCTTTGTGCTCATCCTGTTCATCTGTTATTGTTTTGAAAGAAAACAAAAGTCAATTAATTTTATGACTAACTAGAGTGTAAATTTTAAAACTTACAACCCATGAATTAAATACAGAAGGATTTTTTGTGGCAGTTTAAATACAAGACAGATTTAAGCACAGACTTAATGAAATGCCTAATTATTCCTAGAAGTAAGTTTAATTATTTTAGTCTATCTTTTCTTACATATGAAAAAGGAGAACCCAAGGATGCAAGAGGGTTAATGATATCTTGGCTAGTACTCAGCTGAAGAAAAAAAAAGTGACCCTGAATGTCTCTATTTTATTTAATTTATATTTTTATATAAATTTTATTTTTATTATATGTCATACAACACTATTAGCAGTTATTTAATAATTATAAAAATTTATTCTTAAAATGACCACTTGGATTTTTAAAAACAAAGTCTGACTAAAATGTTAACTTTGTGATTTTGCAAGATAATATCTATGTGAGAAATGTGTGATTTTTTTTTTTTATTTCTGGTGCCGGAAATATGAGTCAAGGTCTCGTAGTTTCAGGCAAGTGCTCTGCTTTTGAGCTACATCTCTGGGCCTGTTCCTTGTTCATTGTAAGCCTGTAATTGGCAGCAGCGTCCTTCTGTCATCCTTAGCATTATGTCTAAGCTTTGAAGATTCTGTTCTCCCAGCTTCGTCTGTGTTGTTCTCAGCTGTGGGGAGTATGGGGCTTGCCAGATGTTCGCACTGAGACAGTTGCAATTTCAGCCCTGTGTGCAACTCAGACATTGTGTCCCCCTCACCTGGATTCCTGATTCTCTACAAACCAGAGATGACCTGTAAAGAAGAATACCTATGGGTTGGTGTTCTTAAGCCCAAATGAGGCTTGTAATTCTCACAGTCCTTTAATTTACAGGCCTCTGAGAGCAGGATGATAGTCTAACTAAATTTAAATATTTAACATGCCGCCTGTATCTAATCATATCTGAATCAGAAAAAAAAATAGTATGAAGAAGTAATAGCAACTAGCATTCACATGGGACCTTCACAGCTGTCAGGGGAATGTCGGAGCTCTGTAATGCTGAGGCGCTTGGCAACAAATGCTCTCAAATTTTGTTTGTTAAAATGTGAGGATTAGGTGTTCTTGGGGCAGGCAAGAAAAATGAAACTGCTCATTACAGATGGAGGGGAAAATGAGGAGGATTCACCAGCAGAGTTACTTTTATGGAAATTTGGATCCACACTGCATGATTTTCTTGTTTAAGTAAGATTGGAGGCTTTGTACGATGGTTCTGTAAATGCTGGATGGAATCATTGCATGGAATTGATTCCCAGTGAGATGGAAAACTTGCTGAATTGAGAAGAGAGCTCACTCACTGACAGTTTTCTAAAGAGAGTGCTCCACATTCTTAATAACTGTCTTGACTCACCAGACAATGGCATCCGAGAGAAAAGTTTGTACAAGCGTAAAAATAGACTGTCAATCTGATGTTGGTAAAACTAGGTACACACTGAAAGCTGGGAAATTTTAGTAATTATTGGGTTATTTATGTTGAAAATCTATTTCAACAAATGTAAGGGAACTCTTGCAAAGCATTGAACTGTTTACCAAGGAAATCCTCCTCGACAAACAAAAACATATTCACACTTTTCCTTTGTTCTTACTCCTGTGAGCCAACAAGAATAAGGTTGTTTTTCTATTGTGAGATGTTGATTTGTAACATGAGGGCCTGCTTGTTAGGGTTTCTGTCCCGCCTGGTACCCTACAGCCTGCAAACCCCAAAGAAAATCACACAGAGAATCTACATTAGGTTATAAATTGATTGACCCATTAACTCAATCTTCTTACTAGCTCTTGTAACTTAATTTAATCCATTGTTCTTATCTATGTCAGCCACATGGCTCAGTACCTTTTCTCAGCTGGGCAGCTTATATGTTGCCTCCTTGGTGGTCTGTGCAGGAAAATGTGGGAAGAGCTTCCTTCTTCCCTATTCTTCTTGCACCACCTCTACTTCCTGTCTGGTTTACCTGCTTATACTTCCTGCCTGGCCAATCAGCATTTATTTAAAACATGCTTGACAGAATACAGACAATTCTCCCGCACCACTTCCCCCTCTTTAAAAAAAAAATAAACAAAGGAAAATGTCCATAGTCCACTTTTTGGGAATGTGGGTGTAGTATTCCAGGCTACTTCAGGCTGTTTGGGGGCACTGATAATCTTTAAGGAGACCTAAAGAAAATTTAGAGGTAGGATCAAGTCCTGACTGGAGTATCCTGTGAGGCTTGATCATCTCAGGCAGCATCTTGAATCTGTTCTGGATGTAGGACTCAAGACATCTGGGCCATCTGTTCCTACTGGAGATATCTCAGGTGGTCTTCCTTGATGAAACCTGAGTTTTCTTAACTCAGAATGAATCCACAGCCTCTCATCTCCTGTGGAAACAAAAGGAAGATCTCTTCTCCAAAGTAACATATCTTTTGACTTCAATTTTGAAGCCAAGGTATTTTTAAAATACCTTCCTTGGGTTAATTCAGCAGCATTTACAAACAAAAGTCTTTTAGCAGCTCTTGTTCCGTCCTCAGCATTCAAACAATTCAAAGAGAGCATAATAGCATACAGTATCAAGATTCTCTGTGTATTTTCCATCTTATGTGGCTTTATTCTTTTTCTTTTATTTTTACTTTTAACTTTTTGCTTTTGGAGACAGGTTCTCTGTGTATCTTTGTCCTGGAATTCACTCTGTCGACCAAGCTATCCTTGAACTCACAGAGATCTGCCTGTCTCTGTCTCCCCAGTGCTGGGATTAAATGTGTGTGCTGCCACACCTTGAAGTCAACAGAGGTCAGTCTGCCTTTACCTCCCAGGCATTGGGATTAAAGGCGTGTGCAACCACACCTTGAAGTCACAGAGGTCAGTCTACTTCCCAAGTGTTGGGTTTAAAGGTATGTACCACCACACTCAACTACACTCTTTTCTTTTTTTCTTCCTTCCTTTCTTTTTTTAATGTTAAGAACCTTTTGCCTGCATATATATTTTTCACACATAGTAAACCATTTAGAGGTTTTTTTTTGTTTTTGAATCTCTCTTTACTGTATATCTCTCTTTTTCTGACCACGTGGGTCTTTTATCTTTTAATTTACCAAGCAATATCAGTAGGACTAAAGCTGTGGCTTTAACGGCTAGATCCAGCCCATTCTTTAGCATTCTGCATTTCCAGCCTCATTGGCGGAGGTACCAGCTGTTGCCATGTTAATCGCCACAACTCTATGGCGTTTCAAGGTCCCTGCCAGCAAACAAGCTGCAGCATTCTGCTCACAGACCACATTCAAAGGTTCCCTGGTCGCACTGCCTGCCTGAGAGAGTCAGAGTTTGCCCTGGCAGGATGTCCCAAAAAGCCGGCATTTTAACACAGTGCAGCTTTTTTACCTGCTACAGCTGGAAACCGAAAAGCATGCGGTCTGCTTTTTATCAGCACCATTTAAGTGTTTCGTGGCAGGACCTCTTAAAGAGCTGCAGGGTTTTGCAGCTAAAGCTGAGTCAGGAAGCCTCTCTTAGATGAGAGTGCTTGCTTGCCTCTAGGAAGCAGAGCAGACCCGAGGAATTGCTGCTACCAAGAAAACATGCTTCACTCTATTCTTTCTCAAGCGTTCGCAGGCTTTCTGTGGATGCAGTTATCCACGTTGGGTGACATTCTGTAACATGAGGGCCTACTCGTTAGGGTTTCTGTCCCGCCCGGTACCCCAAAGCTGGCAAACCCCAAAGAAAATCACACAGAGAATCTACATTAGGTTATAAATTGATTGGCCCATTAACTCAATCTTACTAGCTCTTGTAACTTAACTTAACCTATTGTTATTATCTATGTCAGTCACATGGCTCGGTATCTTTTTCAGCTGGGCAGCTTACATGTTGCCTCCTTGGTGGTCTGTGCAGGAAAATGTGGGAAGAGCTTCCTTCTTCCCTATTCTCCTTGTGCCACTTCTACTTCCTGTCTGGTTTTCCTACCTATACTTCCTGCCTGGCCAATCAGCATTTATTTAAAACATGATTGACAGAATACAGACAATTCTCCCACACCATTAATTAGTGTTTGCTATTTACTGACCTTATAATTATCAATTGAAAGATTTCATTGCTCTCCCAAACCTCATTTTAAATAGTACTTACTCTTAAAACCTAACCTTCTTCTCTTCCTTCTTCCCTCCATCCCTCTTTCCCTCCCTTACTCCTCTTTCCTTCATTGCTTTTTCTTTTTGGAATCCTTCTCTGTTAATTTTACCTGCTGCCCACAATGCCGTGTTTCTGTACATTTTCTTCTGGGCTCTCATAATGTAGTCTGTAGATTTTTAAAATGCAGCTCTAGAGAAGAGAGCATAAATTGAATCTTCAGCAACTTCTCATAAGAAGGCATGGTTTGTATTAGTTTCTTTTGTAGGGTTCTTTATGGGAGTAAGTGTTTCCAGATGCCCCAAATCTCTGAGTTATGTTTGCTGTCAGAAACAGCAACCCTTCCTCCTTTCTCTCTCCAGTAATAAGATTATGTACTGGGATAGTTCCCGATCATGCTGCTCAGAACAGACGTTTCATAAAACCACAGTTGAGTTATTTCTGCTCCACTGTGTTCAGCAATGCTGTTGGTACTTGCTCTGTCTAGGATATGGTTTGTTATTAAGGATGATACAGAGTTGACCACAACATGAGCTCTTAAGGAATTTGTAACTTAATGTGATAGAACTATGCAAGCAAATGTCCAACCCAAGGGTGACAGTCACAAAACAGAAACACACGTAAGAACTCAGCAGGGGAGCAAAGAAAACAGGGGTGGGTGAGATGAGCTGCATATACTTGAAAGTGTTTTACTTATGTAGACTTTGAGACATAACACATCATATATGCTTACTTTTAGACATGATGATTATTTCATAGGTAGCTCTCACTGGTTATTTCATGGGTACAAAACTTCATAAAAGGCAGTGTGAGTCAGTGTAGCCATGTTTGGAAGGGTTGTTTATTTGAGTCTGTGTCATTGAATTATGTTTTTGTGGCATGTTTTATTTAGTTAGCTTTTAGATGACTTCTTTATCAGGTCCTGCAGTTAAATCCCTTACTTCAGACTTTGAAGGAGAGAGACTGTCCCCAGAATGTGCTGTCATAGTTCATGAGATATGCCTCCCTGAGTCAACTTTCTAGAGTGATTACTTTATTTCCCAATTAAGAAGGGGTGCTCTCCGTTTTGACAAGTGGGTAAGTTATTTATGTGTGTATGTTGTGTGTGTGTGTGGTGGTGGTGGTGGTGGTGGTGGTGAGACAAGGGATTCTCTCTTTTTTAAAGGGGAATGAATCAGTCACAACAATGACAGTTCTTTTTAGCAAGAGGATTACCACTGGAAGGAGGAAATAATTAAATAGATTTGATGCTTTGGCTCCCACGCCTCCCCGGAGCTATCCAAGGTACTGAAGCATTCCTCACTGTGCCTTCTAAACTAGCCAAACAAACTTTTGCAATGTGATTAAGGTTTTTTGTTATTCATTTTTATTTTTCATAATTTATTTAATGAAAATTTTATATGCTATAAAAATCTGTTGAGGGTGTTTCCAAATTCAAAACATAAAAATAATTAATGTTAATATGGTCTTAGGGGATATTTTATCTTGAAGGAATCATTGTAAACCAGAAACCTCAATAATTATTATGTTCTAAAGTATCATGAGCCATAGATGGCACTTTTATATGCTAGGCAAAAATGTTTTTCAAAAATATTTGTTATTCAAAAATTGTTTGAGAACTTCATATATGAGTACTGCATGTATTTCATTCCCTCTACCTCCAGACTTCTGTGTCTTTCTCTACAATTGATGACCTCTTCTTTATTGCTGTTACATATGAACACAACCCTTATATATACATATGTCTATATGATCTGTTGAATCCATTTTGTGTTGCTTACATGTATATGTGTCCAAGCCTGACTACTTAGAATTGGACTACCTATATAGGAATTTATCTGGAAAGTAAACTGATTTTATCTCTGTCATCCACCACCTATAGCTCTTCACTTAGGGTTAGTATTCTGAAGTGTTTTGTTGATACAGAGAGAGGCAAATACAGATAGATATCTACAACTGGGCAAAATATATAGAGCATATATGTATAAACATATAAAACATATATGTATGTGGTGTTCTCAACCTTACCCCTAAGGCTTAGGGAATATCATGAAAGGCTTAAGAATCAAAGGAGCAGTATGCTTACTGTTTGATGGTGTCCCCTAGACATGACAGGAGAAAGTACACCCATAGACTCCCAGAAGTATGGTTACCTGAACACGACAGGTATAATGGTAATACCAGTCACATGTCAATGTGGATAAAGGAAAGTACACAAGGTTCTGCACCTGTATGAAGACCTTTCAAATATTTAAAAATTAATCTTGACTATTCCTGACAAGAATAAATCTGTTATCTGTATGTGTTTGATAATTGTTCTTGCTATAGTCTTAGTTACATTGGCAACCCATGTTTTTGTTCATTCACTTTTATTTATTCATCAAGTATTTAGACATGATTTTTTTATATTTTGGGCAATTAATATTCAAGTAGTTAAACCAGTAGTTAAAAATTTAAATTTTAAACTTCCAGTGTTTAAAAATCTCCAATTCAGTATTAGATAATGCTAATTATTACTAAACTTACTTTTTATTAACTCAGTAAGCAAACTTATTGTTGTGAAGAAGTTTTGTTGTGCTATAAGGTAAACATTTCCTTTAAAAGTAGATGTAATTCTTTGGGGGAAAATTAAGTATAAGAAAAATTAAACTGAGTGTGTTAGATACAGGACCATGTTAAAAGGATCAAAGCTTAGAAAGAAAAGAACCATGAGCTTCCAGTTCTGCATTTTCTATGCATATGTTACTTCACCTATCTTTTTGTGGTTGTGCTAGACATATCTATCATATGTTTATATAAATATTACCCTTTCACTCCTCAATAAGAATGAAAGAATTTTTTTTCCTTAGACAGAAACACATACCCAAGAAAAGCACAGTATAACTTAATAACATTTTACTTGTTAATAGGAATGATCTTGACAGATTAGTTCTAACTTTCCTGGAGACATTTTGTTTCTCACCAATATGGATATGCTTACAACGAGGGACCCCTAGCTTATCAAACAGTAATGAACTCCTTCAAGGAATACAGAATTAACATTGTCCCTAGTCTTCTCAAGACTTGTGGGCACAAAGAATGAGTGTGGATAAACCTTACAGTCTCCAACCTTGGTTTGATGAAATGTGCATACAGAACGCAGAACTCCTACCTGGAACTGAGTCAACCACTAAGTTTTACAGTAGTGAACTACACATACTTTTATGATATACTTGTTTTTTTGATGTGTAGACTTATCCCAAATCAAGCATGATTGGCTTGAAAATCCATTGCTTTGTGAAGCTGTGAGACTCAGCTCTCTTTATTGTCACAAAAGGGAACTAAAACATGAGAGCTGAGACTGTTGGCAGATAGGTTTCTTTCCTGTAGGTGTTTATTCAACCTTTGGTCATGGACAAATTTTAGGGCTATTCCTGTGTTTGTTTTCTTTCTCATTTATTATGGCAGTGACAGGCACTGTTAAAAGACACCAATGATTATGAGAATTCCTGGCTCACTTGAGGTAGCTGAAGGAAGACTTTCCTTTCCTACTCATGTCTCAATGCTAAACCTTGCCTGAAAACATTCTTTGCTGATTCTACCTATATCTTACAGTGCTGATATAACCTGTCACCATCTTCTGTTGCTCCAAAGTAGATTTGTGATTTAAATTTTTTGCCTTTGGCTTTATTGGGAGAAAACTTAGTAATAAACAGAGATGTTGCTATTGTTCAGAGATTAAAGGATTCTTTTATTTCTTGTCATCATTTCCTTGGGAACCAAGGCTATTGTTCTTTTTTTTTTGCTGGTCATTATTTTATAACATAAAATATGTGGAAAATAAGTGTTACATATACACGACATGACAGAATTTCTCAAAGTCCAGCCCAGTGTATTTCTTTCTTCCATCTGGGAAAGTTTGTGTGTTTGGAGAGTTAAATAATTTTGTAATGACCATAGAGTTATTAGTTAGAATTGAAGACTTAGATACAGGTTTTGTGACTTTTAAAGTCACTGCTTTTAGTCACTTTTCTGCTCCCTTATTTATTTTTTAAAGATAAAGCTAAATTCATTCAACTGCATGGAGTTTTCATGTAAAAAAAATGAGATGAGGGTGGCTGGAAAGATGGCTTAGCAGTGTTGACTGCTTTTTCAGTGGTCCCAGGTTAGATTCCCAGGACCATAATTGTGATTTACAGCTGCTGTAAGTCTAGCTTCAGATTACCCACCGCCCTTTCTGCCTCTGAAGGATTGTGTACACACAGTGCACCTATGTAGCCTCACACACAAATATAACTCCTTAAAAAGTAAAATGTGGTTCTTTGTACTATTCATTTTGTAGAGAAGTTTTAAATGGCATTAATGCAATTAAAGAACAACAAATTGGACTGAGGTCAAATGTGATGCAAGAGCCAAGAATGAAGCCATTACCACTTTTACTCTAGCCAGGTGATAATGACAGTAATTGCATTTCTGAATCTCAGAAATCTAAAGTCATATACACGACAGCAGTAACTTTCAGTGCATTAGCATCTTTCTTTGTATGTGTGGTCATGTGTGTGCATTTGGAAGACAAGGGGTCAAGTGTCTCTCCTTGATCCAGATGTTAACTATACAAGCAAGACTAGCTGGCCTATGTTTATTCAAAGAATGGGGCTGCTACATATTGGAAGAAATATTCCATCAATCAATACTTCCTACTTCATGGAGCAGTCCCTTCTAAGCATGTTTAGGAAATTAAATTTACTTATTAATTTAAGAAATTCAGAGCCATCAATTGAGACATCTTATAGTACAGTTCCCAAAAATCCAAAAATGCACAGAACATTGATTTTGAGTAGGAAATATTTGCATGCTGGAGTATTTGATGCTGCCTATTACATTTTCCTGAAAAACATCATTCTTTATACATTTCAAAAACTTTATCTCTAAAACTTCATCCTGTAAGTGCTCACACTTGCATCACATACATTTGGAGCCACTGAGATACAGGTGACCTTTATATATCAGAAAATATCATTTAATTGAATGAAACTAACTCTTCTGGGACTCCCTCTCAATTCATGGCATTAATATGGAATGGTGCTGCTTGGGGAAGTCCTAGGAAACATGAACTCTACAGATGTGACACTTTTATTTTCAGCTATTTGAATTAAAGGGAGAAAATGATGTTTTTAGTTTTATTGTATATTAGCATCAGTTGTGAGAAGTCACTTGTCCTGGCTAGTGTTGTGTCAATCTGACACAGGCTAAAGTCATTTGAGAGATGGGATCTGAATTGAGAAAATGCCTCCATAAGACCAGACTACAGGTAAGCCTGTAGGGCATTTTCTTAATTAGTTATTGATGGAGAAAGGCCCAGTTCATTGTGGGTAGTGCCATTCCTGGTCTGCTGGTCCAGGATTCTAAAAGAAAGCAGGCTGAGCAAGCCATGGAGAGCAAGCCAGGAAGTAGCACCCCTTCCTGGTTGCTGTATCAGTTCCTGCCTCTGGGTTCCTGCCCTGTTTGAGTTTCTGTACTGATTTCCATCATTGATGAATAGTGGTGTGGAAGAAAAACCCAAATAAATCTTTTCCTACCCAAGTTGTTTTGGTCCTGGTGTTTCATCACAGCAATAGTAGTTCTGAGACATCACCTATGACTGTTTCTATTGCTTTTTAAGGGAGCTATTGTCTAGAATTCCCTCAGCTTAGCTGTCTTATTTTGTTCACATATCACCTACATATCAACTTGCATGTTAATTATCGTTATGACTGATAATGAAGAATGATAGAATGTACTGGATTTTCCTTGTATTGATTTTTGTTTAATCTGTTATGAAAGAAATAAGCTAAGAGGACTGGAATAGATGGAATCACTTTCCTTCGGATATTATTTTTTAATTTTATGATCACTTATAAGCACTCCATAGATTCTTCAAGTGGCATAGCTGTATAAGATAATAGAATTCATTTTAGTCAACTTTGTTTTCTATGGTTGAGGAAACTGAGGGACAGGGTAGGAATTATTTCTAATGCCTCACACTTGTCAGACTGGGTCAAGTTCTGTTTTCCTTTTGCCTGCATTTCTTTTTTCTTCCATTTTCTTTGTTGCTAAAGTACTGAGGCTCAAACCCAGGCTCTTAAGCATGCTAACATGCCCTTCCTCTGTGCTTCATCCTTCAGTCAGAATTCATGTGTTCTGTCTATTCTCCTATTCAGCAAACTCTGTGAGTTTGCCTAACTCATTCAGACATAGATGTTGCTTTTGATTTAGAAAATATGTTAGCTGGGTAAACATAAATCCTTTAGTGAATTCTCTTTGTCTCCATTGCTTCTAACTGATCTCCCTGCTTCTACAACTCCCCATTGCTCACTGCTTCAGGGACAAGGGCCAAAACGAACATTCTACCAGTATTAATTTAATTATTTTCATCTTCTATCAAAGCCCTAAGATTAATTCTAGACTGGTAAGATAGTTTCGCAGATGAAGGAGTTTTCCATCAAGCCCGATAACTTGAGTTTATTACCTAAGACTCAAATGATGGAAGAAGAGAACCAGCTCCTGAAAGTTCCCTCTGACTTCCACATATATATCGTGGTATATGTGTGCATGCCCATGCATGAAAACACACAGAGAGGTAGATAAATACATTCTGAACTTTAAAAAATGTAACAGTACTTTAATTGCCCTTATAACTAATTTCCATCTGTACCCTCCTCTTCTGCTCTGACCATTGTACTATAGGTTATAACCATTTTTTCATGAAACGGAGTCATGTTCCTCTCTCAGATTCCTGATGCTTGCTGTTTCTTCTTCCTGAAGTTCTCTGTCTTCTCTTAGGCATTTACCTCTTTCAATCCTGATGACCCTTCTGTAGAGATACTTCAAACACCTTGCCTAATGCTGTTCTTACCATTTGTATGTAGTGAGTTGAATGAGAATGGCCCCCACAGGTTCATATGTTTGAATGCCTGGTCCCCAGTTAGTGAAACTGTTCTGGAGGTCCCTACACAAGACCCAGTGTGTTTTATTTACCTCATTCCTGTGAATCAGGATGTAAAGCTCTCAACTCGTGTGCCAATGACATGCCTGTCTGTTTCCCACCTTGATGATCTTAGACCAATCCTCCAAAACTGTTATAGACAAGCCTCCAATTAAATACTTTCTTTTATAACACTTGACTTGGTCACAGCAATTGAACAGTAACTATGTCACTGCCCATCTATACATTATATTACTTTATGTACTTTATGACACTAAGTCTTTCCTCAGTTTGCAAATTCCATAAGTTGTGTTTGTTACATATATGTTTGGAAGTGAACACAGGGCCTCATGCGTACTGAGCACACATTCTACAATGAGATACAGCACCACTAGAGTGGGTTGGTATTTTGATGTCTTGTTCCTAGTAATATCAACAGTAGAGGAGATGCACACAGTTTACAATGGTGGATTATTGTTGAGTGAATTCATTAATTTTAGATCTGTAATATTGGACTATTTGCAGAGTTTGGATAGTAATCAGGGTATTTCCCAGTATTCCAAATGCCTAGTGGAATTTTTGACACCATGGCTTCTGACATGACTTTTAATTTGTTACCTTTATAGTTATTACCTTTAGCTATGCCAACATGTCTCCTTTCAAATCCTACCTATCACAAGATAATTCCTTATATTGGGTGCTCTAAGGAATACTTCCTATTATGACTACAGCCTTTTCTTATGGGAAAAAATGAAGTCACAGGACTGGAGAACATAAAACAGAAGTATTGTAAATAGCTGACTTACACAATTCTTGGGACAGGCAAGTCAGAACTCTGAGGGTGTGCTGGAGAAGAAACACCAACTGAATTTGATGATTAATCTAGAAGCATCTAGTTCGTTCCTTTTCAGAGAACCCTTCATTTCTGCGATGTATGCTTTTCCACTTCCCATTGATCAGATGAAGCATGGGCATTATTAAGAGTAACATCCTTTATATAAGACTAACAGATCATGGGAATTAATGGTACCTACAGAATGAGGCTGTATCAACAACTTGACTAGGGTGAGACAAAGGTCTTGGACCTGTAGCTTACCCACATGAGCCAGAAAGTCAATCCATGACAGGGCATCTGAGGGGCTGGTCTAGGACCAGAAAATACATCTTCTGCTTTCCATTTTTACTGCTGGATATGCTGAAAAGGATAGTTTTAAGTTGTTATATCTGTTTGAGTGTTTGCCTACATGTTTGTACATGGACCACACACATGCCTGCATCTTTGGAGGCTTGAAAAGGACATGCTGTCTGCTGGAGCTGGAGATGTGAACAGTTTCAAGCTATTGCAGGGGTGCTGCTAACCAAACCAAGGTCCTCTGGAAGACCAAGGAGTCACGTAGCTGCTGAACCATATCTACATTCCCAGGGAAGGATAACTTTTAGTTTGAGTTTTTAGTAAAAAAAAAAAATTCTTTCAGAAAAATTCACATTTAGACATAAAATCAGGAAGATATCAAGTGAGGGTTGAGTTGACTTAATTTTTCTCCTGTCATTTTTTTTAACATAAAAATCATTTCATTAGAAAAGTTTTGTGAGAAAAACCATTAGTCTATTCTTATTTTTCTAAATCAAGAACATTTAAGATGACTTTGTCTGGGTTTACCTCTATTAAAAATAAGATCTGACTAACATACATAAGGTTGAATTAAATGTTTCTTTTATGTATTAGACTATTTACATAGTATATAATGTATAATTAATGTTTATATGATAGGTAATTTTAGTCATTTAAGGACAGGAAAATTAGAAGACTGAGTTTATAACAGTGAAGGGTTTTATTGTTTCATTATTGCTGAGGAATCCTGTATAATCTTTTTAGTAGGACACTGATGCATTCTGGTGCCTCTTTATCACTGCCAACTTTGTCTTTCTAGAAGACAGCTAACCAGACTTAATAAAAACAAATACCTACTGATGGACTGGGAATTGACTGCCGTTGGTCGAGTGTCTGATTAGCACAGAAAC
This sequence comes from Dicrostonyx torquatus, assembly GCA_028555095.1. Taxonomy (NCBI): domain Eukaryota; kingdom Metazoa; phylum Chordata; class Mammalia; order Rodentia; family Cricetidae; genus Dicrostonyx; species Dicrostonyx torquatus. The sequence goes on from JAQHUG010000072.1 coordinate 7,103,127, forward strand.
AGCCCTGGAGTCAGTTTCCAGCAACACATCAGTTCACACCCCTGATTCTAATGCTCAGAACGGAAAAGCAGGGAAATAAAAAGTTCAGTGTCATTCTCAGTCACGCAGTGAGTCTGAGGCCAGCCTAGGATATACGAGTTCCTGCCCCCCCCCCGCCAAAAAAATAAAAGGAATAATAACATTTAAAACTTTAAGCAATTTACAGGCAGTAAATGGTTAAATTTTGGTTATGAAGGTGGAGAGGGAAAGCCGTGTGACCTGGAGGAGGAACACGTACTCTCAGCTGGGAAACTGTCATGATTAAGCTGCTTTGAATGTACTCATTGCTTAATTGTAGATATACATTCTACTGCAAATTCCAGTGATTGGGAGAGTTTTCAATAATTGGATTATAAACAAAACCTGCTACTAAGCCAAATAAATTATAAGCATATAAAATCCATTTACAAGCTAATAATCTTACCTCTAGTGTCATTTTAAAATAATTATGCTGCAAATATATTAATGTTCCAGAATTTGTTCTCATCAATATGGACTTTATTCTATTATAATATTAAATGAAAAAATGTAGAACGATTATTTCTGCTTTATAGTGTATAGATTTCCTATCTTCTGGTAACATGCCTTAATTTATTTAGATGTATTTATAGTATTGACTTAAAAATGTCACCCAGTCTTATGTCCTCTTATTATTAATTCCAAGGGAAAACAAATCTCTTTCGTTTTAATAAAAGTGCACATTGACCATTAATCATATTATAAAGTGCAATAATTGACCCATTGGTTTTGATTGTAACAGACACATGAATAAATAACTCCATTTGACTCCAGTGAAGCAAATTAAATGGTAAATGGAGGCTGTATTTATGCATTCTTCCTTTCTGATCAATCCCACACATTAATGCATGTGTAAAAATTCCTGTAATTAATTTAGCAGCCTTTTAAGTTCAGTGTACAGTAAGAGAAGATATTTTAAACATTTAGTAAGCTGTGAAGATGTGACCACAGTTGTTGGCAGCGGTTTTGTGAAATTCTGACTGCAGAGGATGTGGAACAGAGCCCAGGGTCGTCTCTCCGAGGGAACTTACTACAGTTAAAAGAGAAGTGCTTGTCAAGGTCATTTGTTATCACCATATCTTAGGACAAAGTGTCGGGACCAGTCGAGGGGACCGTTTTCTGTGGGAGTGGTCACTGGAATAGCCTGTCCTTGTCTCTCAGAGTTCTTCAGTATGGTCCAGACGTCTAAGCTAAAGTGCCGTCTCTCGGCAGAGTGCTCAGCCGGGATGCACTGCTTTGTTGTGCTGCGGGCTTACTACTCAACGTGACTTTTACGGGAAGGCTTTTGGTGTGGCGCTGGTAGTATTCCCTGTCTTAAATTGGTATTTTATTTATTATCCCTCTTTACCTTTCATGAGGAGGCAGGTTTAATGAAGGCAGAGTCTGTGGCTGTCTTGTTCAGTATTAATTTGTATCTTTGGCCTATCTCACTCCTTGATCATAGTTAAGCACTCAATAGCTATTTACTGGAGAACAGGAAGACAAGAGGGAAGAAGGGAGAAAGAGAAAAACTTAGCAAATGTTCTCATGGTAAGGCAACAATACAGCATTGTGGATACAAGTTTATGTCATTGTAGTTCATACTCTCACCATGAGGTCAGCTCTGGGAACTGGTTTTTACATGCACTGTTCAGCATTATTAGCTACACACAAAATGTTGCACAAAAAATAAACTGTAATTCATATTAACAATTATGGGTCAAATTAAAAGCATTTAAAGTTACTATAAATTTTGTTGTTGATGTACACACACATATAATACATATTTATATAGTATTTTATAGCCCAGGATGTCCTCTAATCCTCTAGTTTGCTCCGTAGTTGAGATTGACCTTGAACTCCTAAATCTATTTCCTCTACCTCATGAGATCTAGGATTATAGGCGGATGTTACCAAGCCTAGATTTAGATTCATCACTTTTAAAAAATAACAAAATTCAAGGGAAAAGATAAGTAATCAGGATGTGATGAAAAAAAGAGTTCCATCACATCTTCCCTCTGTTCTACCTTTGCTTCTCACTTGGTGTATGTCTTTGAAACCCTTTCAAAATGTCAGCATTCACACAGATATTTGTGGTTGCCATTACAGGACTACAAGGAAGAACCCAAACCCAACAGGTATCTACGATCTGGAATTCTTGCAAGGACTGTATCGTTGAAATTCAAATATTTTAATAATAATAATAACAACAACTAATATTGTATAATTGTATACAAATAATATTGTATAATAATAGTTGTTATTAGTAGTAGTAGTTATTTTGGTTTTTTTAGACAGGGTTTCTCTGTGGCTTTGGAGCCTGTCCTGGAACTAGCTCTTGTAGACCAGGCTGGGCTTGAACTCTCAGAGATCCACCTGTCTCTGCCCCACAATTGCTGAGATTAAAGGTGTGCATCACCACCACCTGGCTTCAAATCTTATAATTATTTTAAAACATATTTTATTTTTAATGATGTGACTGTGTTTGGAGGCGATACATGAGTGTGTTGTTGTACCTTCATTGCCACAGACTGAAAAATTAACATCAATTTCAGTTTTAATCTTCTATGATTTCAACATGCATTCTCTTTAATGGATCCAATCTAAATTTTGCTTTTTAACTTCTTTTAAAATGATACACTTTTTTTCCAGTCTCTTTATGTCATGGATTTTCTTTCATGTCCGACAACAATTTATCCATTTGAGCTATTGTCTGAGAAAACTCAAGGTAGATCTCCATCTCAAAGTCTTCACTATTATTCACTAATAATATATGAGGTATTCTAAATACAATTTTATTTTATGAAATTATATTTTTATTATTCTATTTTACCCCATCCGTGTTTTTTAAGATTGTGACACTAAATTTCCTAAAAATATTTTTTATTTCTATTTTAAAATTTTCTTCTCCTTCTACTAAGTTCTCTTAAGAGCTAGATCTACCTCTTGACAGTTTGGGATGGTACACGTAAGTCTTATATCTTGCAGCTCCACTTCTGTGACTATTTTTATATAGATAAGTATGTAAAATATGAATTTTTCCAGTAGGAAATAAAATCATCTATACGATTGTGTTAGTCAGGTTTCTGTCACTGTCATAAAATACTGGGGGAAAAAACATCAAAAGAAGAAACATCTATTTTGATTCCTGGCTTCAGTCCACAGTTGGCTGTCTCTATTACCTTGGATAAGATAGAAACATGTGGCAGAAGGGGCTGCCCATCTCATGGTGGAAGGATGCAGGGAGAGAACAAGGAAGGGATACGCGACAAGGTATGCAGAGCTGGAAACGTAACTCCAAGTGTATAAAAACCAGGCCTTCTGAGCTGAAGGATGTTAGTGGCTCCCTTTCTGACTCCAGCACATGAGAATTTTCTGGGGTCAGATACAACCATCTACTACTTCTGCTTTTAACTGCAGCTCGACTCTTACTGTTGGCTCAAGCCCCTCACCTCAGAGGTTTAATATGAAAACACCGAGCTAAGCTCCCAGAGGCCTAGAGACAGGGCTCTCTCTTCCCTAGTATTGACCGTCAAGAGCAGAAGATCACTTATTCTGCTGTCCACACCAACCTTGGACTCAACCTGTGACTCCCTTTTTTCTACGTTCTGCACCCACCACTTGAGACAATCCTGTCCCTATTCTCTGGCAGACGCTAAATCTGCTGTGTTTCACTACCCCTTCTTATGTCTCTAATCTCAATTATTTCCTGTCCATCTTGTCATTTTGCTTCTGTTCTTCTCCTCCCCTCCACTTGTTATGTTTTGAGAAAATCACATTCTGTAGACTAGAAAGGTTTGAAACTCCCTCTGCAGCAAGACAATTCTCAATTTTACAACAATTCTCTTGCTCCCGAGTCCTGTATTAACTTGTATGAGCCACCATGCCTGGATTCATTCTTTTAATCTTTGCTTTTAGATATATTTGGCATAAAAAACATATATCATGCCACTCTCTAAAAGAAAATCTCTTTCCTAATGACTTCAACTTCTTGGCATGAACTATGTGAGCTTACAATGTGCAGTACCTGTTACTTTTATAGTTATGTTCTATACTTTATCTCATTTCTGCCTTTGTTGCTATATTCCAGTCATACTGGCCTTTTTGTTTGGGGAAATATGTCCTGGCTGGGGGTGGGGGTAGGGGGTATTTACTCCTGCGTTCTTTCATGAATAGCTGTTTCTCTGGAAATCTAGGATTCACTCAATTTGCTTGAGTCTCATGATAAATAAACCTTCAGAAAAGAACCGCCCATTAGCTAGTGATCACCCTTTAGTGCTGGTTTCACCTTTTCACCTTTATGTTTTAAAAGTGCACAGCGCTTCCTACTGCCATCAATACAGATTGTTCTCTGACCCTACCCCCGCATGAGAACCTGACAAAGGTGCTGATCTGACCCCTTCTGTACCAGAAGCCGTCCTGAAGGTGCTTTGTGATGTCTGTTACATAGATATAGGAATTATTTGTGGTATGAAGCACTCTTTTAAAGACTTATGAGGTTTTCTTTTCCTTTCGCATGCTGGATTATCATCACTCATTTTTTGTATTTCTCCCATCTTGTCTCTGTGGAGAGCGCATGAATAGCCTTGTGCTTTTTGAAACCGCACTCCACACTCTGGCTAGGAGCCTTCTTGAGGCAGATGGTTAACTGTATTTAGAAAGTGGGTTTCAGAACTTTATTCTGGTGGCAAACAGTGTGTCTGCTAGTCATAGAATGAACAAGGGCAGAGGAGAAGGCAGCCAACTCTACCAGCTGTTCACACCACGGTCCTTCCATAAGATGCTGGTTACTGCGTATTGAAACTGCATGTTGCTTGCCTACTAACCTGAGCTAGCTCTTGGAGAACTTGAACTGGATTCATTTTTTTGAAGGAGAAAATTGGCTTCACTGATAGATTTTTGTCTGTATAAGTTTAGGCTTTTTTTTCTATTTCTTTATTAAGTTAGCACATTTCCATTTATCTTTCAAGGATTTTATTTTCAAAAATTCCCTTATCCTGCCATTGATGTTTTGAAAACCATATTATTTTTTAAATTTCTCTAATATTTGGCCCAAGGCCAATAGTGTGTATGTGTGTAAAGTTTGTCTCCACTGGTTACTATTGTAGTTTACCAGATACAGCCAGAGACTGACTTCACCATTTCTGTTTTTAAATATCTAAGTGTTTCTCTTGTCACACTGAGCTTTAGAAAAGATCCAAAATGTTAATCATGTACTTAATTAAAACAACATCAAGTTGTTGTTTTCCAAGGTTGCCCAAAGAAAGATAGGGATGTGGGTTGGGTGTTGGTGGGGCACACATACTTTGATCTCAGCACTTGGGAGGCAGAGGCAGGCGGATCTCTGTGAGTTTGAGACTGGCCTGGTCTACAGAGTGAGTTCCAGGACAGGCTCCAGAGCTACACAGAGAAACCCTGTCTTAAAGAAAGAAAGAGAGAGAGAGAAAGTGAGGGAGGGGGGGAGAGAGAGATGGAGAGAGAGGGGGGGGACAGGGATACTGTCAGGACTCAGCTGCTGTTCACATTGTGGGAACATTGCATGATCCCCCGAGTTTTTGTTTTTCTTGTTGTATTAATCCCAAATTTTATTTAGTATATCAAGCCATGAGTTATTGTTGATATCTCATATAGTCTCTAATCCAAAACTCTATTGCTCTGAACTCTGTTCACTTCTGTTACTTTGCCATCTAAAACTGCTCCCTGACTTCCTAGATAGAAATAGAATGTGTGGGAGTGTGGAGTATCACATTCACCCCACATATAACAGCTGTGAAATTTCAGGCTCTGTCGTGGATTATAGGATATTTTTGAACCTCGACAGACTCTAGGATTAGTGGCTTAAATATGGAATACCATAGATTGCAAGTCCTTAATGAGCTTAATCTTAGAATTCATAAAGAAAACAAAATTACATGTAGCTCGATGGGGCAGGAGAGTCGTTCTCAAATGTCAGTGTGCCTAGATGACAGGGCCATCTAGAAGGCATTTTAAAATACAGGTTTCTGGGTCTCCCATCCAAGGCTTCTGTTGTGCTGTGTGTAGCTGGACCGGGGATCCACTTGTGTAATTCAGGGCTGCTGCTTGCTGGTGATCAGCGGTATCTCAACAGATGCTTATAGGAAAAGCCTGACGGCCGCTTCTTTATCTAAAGTCAGATTCTTTCATTTTATGACTTTTTTATGTTGCTGTTTCCTTTCTGCTGTTTCTGGTCCTAGTGGCCCATCTCAGAAGCCCTGAGCTGTTCTGAGTGATCCTCCAGGATTCAGAGAGCAAGAAAGGAAGGCAAACGGGACGCACACATTTAAAGGCTGAGATTTATCTCTGCATTGCACCTGGCGGTTCTCTGACTATTTGTCACCTGACTGGGATTATCCAATATCATTGAGAATTAATAAGACTGTGAATTATTTTCAACCTAGAGTGTATCTTTAATGGCTTGTGGTATAGAGCTACTGCTGCATTGTGGAGAAAAACTGAAGAAGACTGTGTCAGGTATCTAAGCTAGTATTTCCATTTCTGCCTTCTTAATGCTCGACTATCCACGGAACTCCCTCATGGCTACGCTGTTTCCAACGTTTCTCCAGTTGCCACTATGGATATTGATTTGAAAATTACTGAGAATATTACCATATACTTTGCATAGGAGAAAGTATGAATAGTTCCGGTTCTTGGAAGAGAAGAGTAAATATCAATGCAGTGTATTAAATTAAAACAGCATTGGTCTTCTTTTATTTTTATACTTATACTCATTTAGTATTGATGATTAAATACCATTAACATGAAATTTAGTTTCTAATGAGAAGCACACGTGCATCATACAAAGTCGGATGCTGCTGCTTTTCACGTTGACGGGGTTGTGACATTTCTTTATGTACCTCAGTTATACTCAGTCACGTGGTTTTGTTCAAATCTCACAGGAACATCACCAAATAATGTGTTGGGATTCACCCTTAATTTCTATGAAGCATGGTACCAGACAGATCGTCCCTTCTCAAACATTCAATCTGACAGAAGGCAAAGTTTATTTTGAAACTCAAGTCTCATTGCTAGAACGGTGCTGTAAGTAAGTAATCTTCCTCAGCACAGTGAGTTTTGTACAGGGAAAAAACTGCAAACTCTAGCCAGGGTGTGGACATGTGGTTCACACGGTCTCTGACTTTCTCTGCATCCATGAGCTTGTTTTCCCTATAAGAATCTCAGCGTGTGATGTCAGAGATGCATTTGCAGAGTATCATCCTTTCCCGCGTCCTGAGGGGAGTCCAGCATGCCAGGCTTGGTTCCCATAGGCATCTTGAGTCACATTTCCGACTCAGCAGTTGGTCTCCTTCCCTGGCTACTTAACCTTGGGGAAGTCACTAGAGTTCTCTGGCCTTCACTTCTTCAGCGCGAACCAGAGGTTTTGAGAAATCCGACGGCACCTTGTAGCTAAAATCGGGAGAACTTAGGTGACACACAATACTTCATACATGTAATACTTTTAAAGACTATGTGAAAAGAAGCATGTTTTTGTATTGTTTTCCACAAATTTTTATGTTTTAAGCTACAAATGACATTTACTATCTTAATTTTAAGTCTCCGTGTCATTGATGTTAGGTACATTGATAAGCTACCAGTTTCTGTACTTCATTTTTATCTAGAAAGCTGAAACTCTGCTTCCTAATGGTAACTCCATTTGGTCACCCCTCAGTTCCTGGGTCACCAGCCTGCTACCACAAACATGTAACTTGACTTCTTTAAGTATTTCATGTTACTGTAATCAGGCATTGTTTATCCTTTTGTATCAGTTTTGTTTCACTTAGTGTAATGTCCTCAAGACCCATTCATGCAGTTGCATATTTTAGAATTTCCTGCCTTCTAAACGGTGAATAGTATTCTGGGGTATACATTTTCCATTTTGGCGTTTTTCTTTATCTATTCCTGGTACTTTGGACTTTCTTCTTACCTATTATGAATAATATTGCTGAGAACATGGGTATCTAGAAATGAGATACTGGTCTGAATCTATTGGTTTATATACAGAAATCAATTGCCATAGCATAATATAATTCTACTTTTTTTTAAAAGGACTTTCAGTTTTTGAGATTATAATACAATTGTGTCATTTCACTCTTCCCTTTCCTCCCTTTCTTTCAAATTCATAACCTCTGGGAATTTCCATATTTTTTCAAAATAACTATGTGATTTTATATTCTCATAAAGGAGTACAAAAATCTCAACATTTTTTGTTTTTTCTCCTCTTCCTTCTTCTCTTTCTCCTCCTTGTCCTCCTCATTCTCTACCTCCTCCTTTTCTTCTTTTTGGGTATTTTTTGAGACAATCTTATTCTTCTATAGCTATCTCATGGGTGATTATGTATCTTACAGCTTTGCCCTTTTATCTTCTTTCCTACCTGGCTTGGAAATTATATAGAGCAGACTGGCCTTGAAATCACAGGGCTCCTCATGCATCTGTCTCTCTAGAACTGGGATTAAGGGTGCTTGCTACCACACCCAGCTTGATCTTTCATTTTCTTAAGGATTAATGAAGTTGAAACTGTTCTTCAAGTAATTATTGGATATTCATACTTCCTCGGGAGGAATTTGTATCCAAGTCATCGCTCATGTTCTGAATCAAATTTTAGTTGTGATCTTCAATGGCTGAACCATCTATCTGTGTCTTCTCTGCTTCTAGACTTGATTCTGATGCCACTTCATTTTATGTTTGAAGCCAAGGTGCCTGGCAGTTTATGTCAGGCAAACAAAATCCATCTCATTTTGTCTGTGATAATGTTCTCCTTACCAAGTTTACACATGGATATCTGATCTCAGACTCAAAAGGTATCACAAATGTTGGGGACCACTTGTCTACAGCCCTAATATGGGACTCTTCTCTCTTCCTTGTTTTCCCATGTGGGTCTACCATGTTGATCCTTCCTCATATTCAAGTTACCACAATCCAGTGGGGATCTTATTTCTATCCTTAAGTCATTGCTTGAAGTCTCTTCTTCATTTCTTCCCATGGGTCAATAACTTTAAAGAAGTAGAAAATCTCCTAACATTTTAAGGAACTTGGAGTCAATCAGTTTCCGTAGTGTAACAAATAATGGTTAAGATGTCTTGGTATATTTATATAAACATTTCTCTAAACATTAACAAATCACAGGGACTATATTATTTCTTTGAATACTTACTTTGTGAAACAAGCCACTAAATATTAAAATTGTCAGGTCCCCCCAAAATGTGTGTGTGTGTGCACATGTGACTGTGTGTGTGCTTCCACATATTAGGTGAGCCAATTAGAGACAGAACGAGGACTGAAATTCAGATCTCAGGCTCTACTGTCTCCAAGGCTGGCATTATTCTTCTGGAATATCATTAAAGGAAATGTCACATGAATGTCATTGACTCTTCTGCCCAAAACATAATGCTCCCTAAGTGTCTCAATGACATTCTTCTCGACGTCTATAAAAGTTTATTTTTAATCATAGGCCGGTTGATTCAGATGTTATATGTACTATATTCCCAAAGGTACACAATATAGAATACATATGTTTTGAATAGTTTTTGCTCAAAAAATAAAAAAAATATAGAAATACTTTATTAAGACTATTCCATGAAGTAAGTAGTTCATATCTTTTAGTAGCTCTTGAATAGTTTCTTCCAAAATGGACACAGCGCTTCCCCTAGGCCCGAAGAACTTGGCAAATATTGAATGAAAGCGGCTGTAAGGAAACACTCTGCACCAGTGTGCTTAGGAACGCTCTGCTACTACTTCAGAACTCTCACTCTGGCCCACAACTCCTATCCCCTTCTTTCTCTGCAGTTTCACGGGGCTGAGTGACAGAGAGTGCTATGCATTGACCCAGCCATGAAGGGGTAGCGGAGGCTGGGCTGGAGCATTTCACTGAGGTGAGCAAGAATCAGAGGCTATGCTCTCTCTTTTCTCCTGGTACTTGACATGCTTGAACGGCACCCATTGAAGGGGCCACTAAGTATCATACACAGAATACTTATTCTTAGACCAAACACAGAGAATATGGAAAGTATTTGCATCTAAATCGGATACACACTAGTAGATGAGTGAGAAACTCTTCATATTTGCATTTTTCACTAAAAATAAAAAAAAAATCCACTGTGTGATGTGGTAGGGTTAGGACCATCCCTTTCCTGTTGTTATCTTCATGCCCTGTTAACTTCTCACCTCAGCATGCGGTAAAAAAATGCAGGACTTTCCCAACACAAAACACACTAAGTACTCTGTCAATGAAAGCCGTATTTTAAAATGATATGAAATGTGCAAATTTTATGTTTGTGGAAGCTCATTGACTTGAAAATCAGCCTTGCCTCTTGAAATTCCCTTTGTGAGTATTAATGAGTACATCTAGACTGTAAATCCTGTTCTTGGAGGTGTGTCCCCCCAGAGATGCACAGAGAGCATTCACTTGAAGCTTTTGATCTGTTTCGGTGACCCAGTTTTCCTCTTGTACATTTGGCTGAAAGATTGTCTCCTAGAGGAAGAACTGATGTCACTGAACAGCTATGGATTTTGTCATTGTAAAGGACCTACTAAGCTCATCTGTGTATCTTACAAAAACACCTAAATTCCATATACAACAAAAATCCATGATAAAGGAACTACCAAGTTCATCTCCTCTCCCAAAGAATATGGGGGAAATAAGATATGAACCATGAATTTAAATTTGGAATGATTTGATGCTATAGTTAATTTTCAAACAAGGTTTATATTTTGTTTTCTCCTATCAAATAGCTCCTGTGGTCTTGTGTACCTGATGGCCAAGAGAACAATGCTTAAGCATTTTATATCTCATTGCATAGTCTGAAGATATTTTTAAATGTTTAGAAATCTTTGGTGATTTATGTAGAAAATGAATCTACCATTTATTTCTGAAAATATCTTACAAAGAGGTAGCTGAACATCTAAATTGTGTACATAATAAGAATTCAAGGATGTATCTTGGCTCATACTTCTAAGTTTTTTTTAATATTTGTCCTGTGTTTTATGTTTTAGGGTGCCTATATTAGGCAATTTTCACTTATGTACATTATTTGGTGTACCCCAAATCTTTCCTCCCAAGCAAAGCTTCTTGTCAAAAAACTTGCAAATTATCCATATTTTTAGTCTTTTATACAGTTGTTAGATTCTGAGTTTTGCAGACCTCAAAGGCATGTTAGTACTAATGGTGAATTATGATTTACGAGCCTCATTCTATTCAAGGACCAATTACCCTCCTCCAGGTAATGGTCTTAAGAAAACAAACAAAACAAATTAAGTGAACAGCTCAAATGTTATTTTCCTAGAAACAAAAGGATTTTAACTTCACCTAAGTTGGCATTTCCTATTAGTTCCTTGACTACTGATTTGGGAAAGGCCCTCTAAGACTCTTATAATTCTCCTAAGGAGGCAGAATTCAAGCTATGTTTTTGTTTTGTTTATTTGCTTGTTTGTTTGTTTTGGTGACCATATTCCTAAAGCAGTAGTGGTTCTCAACCTTCCCAATGCTGTGACCTTTTAATTCACTTCCTCGTGTTGTGGTGACCCCAACCATAAAATTATTTTCGTTACTACTACAGTTATGAATCATAATGTAAATATCTGTGATTTCTAATGGTCTTATGTGAACCCTGTGAAAAGGTCATTTGACACCCCCCATGGGGTCGCAACCCACAGGTTGAAAACTATTGAGTTACAGGCACATAAGAGACTGCAAGTTTGAAGTATAGCGCACATCTATCTGTTTTAGAGGTTTTTATGCTTAGCTGTTTTACTCCTGTTTTGGTTCTGAGGCAGGTTCTTTCTCCATAGTGCACAAAGGCCCAACATTTATGGTAATCTGTGTGCCTCAGCCTCTTGCATGTTGGGGTTATAGAATTAGGCTGCCAAGCTCAGTTCAATCTTTTAGACAGTTTTCTAAACTTCTGCCTGGAGTGGTTTCAGTTCTTAGTATTTGTCTGATTCTTTCCTTCCAGAAAAATGCAATGCTTGTTGGGTTTTGGGGACTAGCATAAGCCACTGAATCTGGTAGTAATGGAGAAGAAGAGAAAATACCCCTCGCTTACATCATTTTTGTGTGTTTGAAAGAAACCAGGAGCATGAGTTTTCACTTTCCCTAAAGTCTTTATAGTGTCAAAGGGATGATTATAAAAATGGGTTGTGAGAATGTTCTGAAGTTTATCCAAGGCTAAGAACCTGCCTCATGTGTGCTGTCTTGTTTCCCAGTGCCCGTTTATATTGATTCTGAGTTTTCAGAAACGTATTCCTCTTGTCTTTTTACAAATGGTGCAATTGTGCAATGCTGTGTGTCTTTGATCAAGTTGAAGCTCCATTTCATTCACAAATAGGAGGTGATTTTAGCAGACTTAGTCAGATACAGAGAACAATGGATTCTTTCAAATCTCCAGTGGACACAAATCTTGAACTAAACACTGCTCATCTGTTTTCAGATATTTTTTCTTTATAAAAAAGTATTGACTGCAACATTTGCCTCCACTTCAGTTACCATGGGTAGGATTTAACTCAGCAGAACATTTGAGGAAAGTGTGTATATAATAGGTCATAATCATTATACTTCCATTTCTTTACCTGTATGTGTTTTGAATTTGTACTCCAAAGCATGTAGTAGACACTTAATCTCCAATAAGTTATTATTGAGAGGTAGGACCCAATGTGAGGGGTTTTAGTTATAAGAGTTTCACCTTTATGGTTGAATTAATGTCAGTTGCATGGGCCTTGAGGCTACAGGTTCAGGCCCCTGCCATCTGTCACCCTTTGACTTTTTCCATATAATGTTGAGATGCGGAGAGGCTTGTGTCTTGATGTTGGAATTCCAGTCTTCAATGGTGAGCAACATATATCTCTCTAAATTTCCTAGTCAGTGCTCTGCTCTAAGTGCAGCACAAAACAGGCTAAGGGAGAATCCCAAATATCTTTATAATGAAGTAGTTTCTATTATTTGTGAGAATATCTGAAGATATGTTAACATACAGGTTGTGATCGAACAGTTTGTAGTCAAGGTTACTTCTCTCTCTCTGCTCTTGATGTAACATGAAGATCATTCTCTATATGCCTAGATTCGGGGGAGAAACAGAAGGGTTCTAGGAAGGAAGGAGTGTTCTGTGAACTCATCAAATCAAGTTTGGGGATAGCATCAATGTATCTATGTAAAGAGGGAAATCTAGGTACAGAAGACAACAATGGCAGTTGGGGTAGACCTTGCTCCTGTAGAAGACTGGTGCCACCTAATGTAACTCTAAAGCTCTGGATTTCTGTGGCAGGAGAAGATGGCTAAATTATATATATAATTATGTCCTGGCTTCCAAGCCTAATGCTAATGGAAACAAAACATTTTGGGTCATTTGCATCCTAATGCTTTGGATATCAGACAGATTTAGTACCCCAGAGCTGTGTCTCTTTTTGAGCCCTATTTCCTTCTCGAATTACCTAATTGTTGGCTACCTTCCTATATCTCTATCCCTCTTTTTACTTTCTGTTTTGAGACAGGATCTCACTAAAAGTTCCAGGCAGGTCTTGAACTCACTATCCTCCTGCTTCTCCCTCCTAAGTGTTGAGATTGCTAAGGTGTGCCATCACAGCTTGAGCTTTAGCAAAACCAGGTTTAGTCTGAGTTCTTTTAACAATGTGCTTCACTGGATCTTTGTGAGAAAACTGGTAGACTATATCTTTATTTTACAAATGAAGGTTCAGTGAGGCTGAGAGCCATCTTAAGGTCATAGACGTAATGGGATATCAATCAAGACTTGAGATATTGATTAAGATATCATTCCCCTATAGTGACACATAGGTTTCATGAGGCAAGGCTCTGGTGACACATGCTCTTGGCATCAGTGTCCTATGCAAATGGAATTTCTTGCGTGGCTTCAGTTCCTGTTAGCCTCACCATGAGGTTACAGCATTGTACAGCAGCCTCTGCTTGAAGCATGTCTGCGCTCACAGCAAAAGAACAGTGGGCACCACAGTGGCTCCTAAAGCCTTCACCAAGAAGCGACGTGTGCCCCTCAATGTTCACATTCCAATGATTCACTCAAGTCAAGCAGCAAAACTTGACCTTTTCAGGTTGAGGAAATAGATTTCTTCCCCAGGGAGTACCAGTGACTACTGGGCCACAGCAGTGCCGTGGCGGCGTCTCTACTTGATCTCTTTGGAGAGTTTGTTTACACACCAAGTCTGTTAGTTTTATGTAATAGGTTGATATTCAATGCAGTAGCTGGACTCTGGCCTCACAGATAGGACTTCATAGGTTAACGTAGGAACCACATGTAAACCTAGGGTTCTGAAATCCTCATTGCTATGCTTCCCTTTTGGAAGTATCACCTTCAATTTTATACACTGAGCTGGTGGACGAAGGTGTCTTGTTTTGCAAATAGAAGCAGTCTCGGGAGACAGATAACAATGGCATAAAAATTTTATGAAGCTTATTTTTAGATGCACTTTCAGGCAGGGTTTTATTGTCAATATTTTCCTTGGAATCCAAGAAACCCAAAGAAGGGGTTGGGGTTTGTGAATTTATGTGCTATAAATATTAGCCCTGATATTTTATGGTTAAAAAAAAACTTCAGAAGAGATACAAGAACAAATGCATATAGAGTTCCTGACAACCAAGAGGGATGGGGCCATCCCCGAGAATTATGAACAAGGATGTTTTCGGGGTGGCTCTGCTCACACCTGCTGCAGTGCTGCTGCTGCCTCTGGTTTCTCAGATCTAGCACCTTCTGACTGACAGCTTTATCGATACACTGTCAACAGGAGAAGGATGTTTTGGCGGAGTGTCTTAAATCAATAGACTGTACTGATTCCCACTTTAAATAGCAGTCTATAGGTGCCATGCAATTCACTAACACTCTCCCAAAATCAGGCAAAATTTGGTTAGAAGTTTGAGCAGTATCCCATTTGGCTTATTGTAAATTCAGTACAGTTTCACTAAAATCATACAAACTATAGCTGGATGGCAGCCTGTGTGTTACATTGATTTCTTTTGTGAGATTTTTATTGATAGTTGGTTTAATAAAGGAATCCCTCGTTATCTTAGTTATTTTGTCATTGTTGTTTGTTTTTGAGGCAAGGTTTCACTGTGTAACTCTGGCTGTCTTGGAATTCACTTGGTAGACCAGGCTGGTTTTGACTCAGAGATCTTCCTGCCTCTGCATCCCAAGTGCTGGGATTAAAGCCATGCACTATCCCTGCCCAGCAACTACTATTATGTTTTGCCTTGTATTCTGCATCTGCTAAGATCAATGCAGTAACTAGAAATGTGCTGACAAATGCTAAACTTAGAGCGAATTTTGTCACGTGCTTTCGAATTTAAGAAAACACCATTATTCATGATAAAGTAAAACAGCCCAACAAAGTGTCCTAATACTTAGCAAACTGTGGCAAGTCTATGTCACCACTACACTTTTCTGAGGATAAAAGGAAAAAAATTAACTCTGATCAAGGGATTTCTATCATGTTTTATTTACATTCACAGGAGTTTTATGTGATGGCTATCACTCTTTTATAAATTGGGGAGCAAAGGGTCAGTAAAGAAAGAACTAAATTCCATACAACCTAGAAGAGGCACACTTTTCGAGGAATACATCTATTTGTATGGACCCAAGATGTTGGTTCCCATAGGACACCATTGTGGTTAAGACACAATTGTCACCTGTTAGCAATTTTGCTTCTGTTGCTGGACCTAAGTAGGAACAGTGACTTTGGACACCTGAAGAAGGGTGGGCAGAGTTGGAAGTGGCTCCTGCATCCATTTCTCCAGAATTCTTAGGGTTCTCGCTTCTAAGGAGGCTAAAATAAGTAAATCCTCGCAGTCTGAAAGAGCATTCAGGATGCACCCTGACCTATTTTATTGCCTGAGTCACCTTAGATTTTTTCAAGTGCTGATTAAATGTGTTTGCTGCTCCATGTTTAATTTACAACTTGCTGCTTTGTTAACAAATACTTAGCAAAAAAGTCCAAATAAGAAGAAGAAAAGGAAGTCCCTAAGTATTTGTATTAGCCATTTGCTCATGGGCAGTGACTTTCTCCAGGCACACATGACACACCACATGCGAAACTTGGGAGGCCTCTTGGATTGCACATGAATAATGTTTCAAGGAAAAGAAACATTTACTTATTATAAAATGCAAAACGTATTACATTCAGTTTTATTGTGACTGTGTTCATTATTTTTAAAGTGAATGCAAGCATGTAGGAAAAGTACCGCCTGCCTTAAATATTAATAACAGGAAGGCAAATGATTAATATATACAATAATTACTCATTTTCAGTGCTTTGTAGAATTCAGTGTTTCATATTTATGTTCAGCTGGCTGATAGTTTTAGAAAGAAGGAAAAATGATCCCAAAGGAGAAGAGTTGATCAGGGAGATTAAAAATGGTTTATGCCACAATATTAACCGGTTTACCGTCACAGTCGCTTGAGGGCAGAGTTCTTTTGAGTCAAGAGGTCAAGGCACAGAAATGTTAGCAGACTGTCAAAGATAAAAGAGACAGAGAAAAAGTTGTTATAA
Organism: Dicrostonyx torquatus; assembly: GCA_028555095.1. Classification (NCBI taxonomy): domain Eukaryota; kingdom Metazoa; phylum Chordata; class Mammalia; order Rodentia; family Cricetidae; genus Dicrostonyx; species Dicrostonyx torquatus. The sequence continues at coordinate 7,119,681 of JAQHUG010000072.1, forward strand.
GAAAGACAGAGATGCTGGGCGGTGGTGGTGCACGCCTTTAATCCCAGCACTCAGGAGGCAGAGGCAGGCAGATCTCTGTGAGTTCGAGACCAGCCTGGTCTACAGAGCTAGTTCCAGGACAGGCTCCAAGCCACAGAGAAACAAAAAAAAAAAACAAAAAACAAACAAACAAACAAATAAAAAAAGAAAGACAGAGACAGAAAAGGAGAGGGGAGCAGAGCAGAGGGAAAGAGGGAAGGAGAGGGAGACAGGAAAGTGCAGGAAAGAGAGGGTGAAGGAGAGAGGCGGGGAGAAAGGGGAGTTAGAGAGAAAAAGGAGAGGAGCATGGCTCTGTCACACCCAGTCATGGAATACTGGTTCACTCTTGTAACCCCCACAATGTATTTTCCCTGGGGATAGCATCCTATTTTTAAGCTGTGCACAAGGCCATCTGGGATGAAAAGTGATACCGCCTTGTTTCTTAGCTAGGTGAAACCATAAGACTCCATTCAATGAGATGTAAATAGGATTTGGTGTGAAATTCCTGGGAAGTCTCCCAAGGGAGAAGATTTGCCTGTGAGGGCTGGAATTTACCTCGTGCTCTTTCTGACTTGCTACAGTCCTTCACCTAGAAGAGGGAGTCTCAATCACTGTCCAGAGTCACAAGGTGACCCGGCAAATGGAAGGCAGCACTTGCTTGTGATTGAAGAGAGTGGAAAGGGCTTGTGATGATGAGCAGGTCCCATTTTAGCCCCGCACTGCATCTTTCTGGATTAGTTTTCATATGGGAGAGATTGTAGTTATACGATGCTGCTTAAGTTGGTTTTGTTTTAGTTTCATGATGCTCTCAGCACGATGCTAATTGGTATACCCTCTTAATTAGACTGTTTTAGAAACCCACTAAAAGGGAAATTGTTCATGGCTCTATAGCAAATAGTGATCGAGAAACTAGGCTAAGGACATGTGGGTGGGTACCTTGGGCTTGTGGATTTACTGGCTGTTTCTGGACTTATAGGAATTGTATTTTTGGTTCTTCTGGTCCCAAGGACCACAAAAGAAAATGAGACTTTTTAAGTTCTTTTGAGCTAATTGCTTTTTTTAAAATTGTACTATCTTGCTAATAAAGTTAGGCAATTTAGCAGGCAATCGTTTCAGTGTTGTGGATATTCTACCTGGAAATAAGCGTAGGATAGTTTCCTTCAGGGTTTGCATCATTTTCTTTCTATTTGTAGGGGATTTGCCATGGGTAACGGTCATTTCAGTGAGACTTCTCACAGGGTCCTCTATCATCACTGGAAAAAAAAATGGGACTCGATACTCCTTCCATTAGTGTGGTCACCCCATTCTTTCTCTGCAAAATAATGTGGAGCTTGTAATTAAATTTAATTGACGAAAAATTGGTAGAACCTTTGTACAATCAGTTGGACAAGCTGAATACAGCAGTGGGCTCACTCATGTGTGTTTCCATATCATGCTGACTCTAGGTAGCTTGATTTTTAGATGACAAACAATTAAGAAGCTGCGGTGGTCATCAATCGCAAACACAACTTTTCCTTATTAAATCTTGACTATCCCTTCTTGTAAGATTTTGATAAACAACAACAGAAAAACCTACATCTGCTCTCATTTTCATTTCACATGGCCCTTTTCATTTTATATGGTTGCTTGAATTTTAGAAAAGTGGCTTTCACTATTTCGTTAAACACATTGTGTGATCATTTCCAAAGCAATGGGACAGTGTTTGTGGTCAGCTGTGGGAACCTTTCTATATAGACTGCCCTACATTTTTAACATACTAAGGATATAGGCTTACCCTGTAGAATTCAGTCAAATAGTCTTAGTTCATAGTTTAAAGAGATGAGAAGATGTCTCAAAGGAATCTGTCTATGTCCAGCAGGAAATTGGATTTTGAAAACTGGAAAAATCTATAATTCATTCGAGCACAGAATGAATGGAAACCGTGAAGGCTCCTTTGACCAAGTTTGTTGTCATGGATCTGGGAAGGCCAGGGAGTTCCATAGTCGGGGAGCTGTCAACAGTTTGCGAAGAGACACACACAGGTCTTTTTAAATATGGTTTCATTTTAGAATCATGCCATGTATGAAGTGTCTTTATGACATGGTGCATTGTGTGAGTTCCTCACATAAAATTCCCATGAGGAAGCTATTCCTGTCAGTAGGTGATGTATTTGTCTTAGGGAAATAAACCAAGAAATGATCATAGCTCTTGGCTGTTCTGCTACCTGTCTCCAGATAGTTTCTGTTCTTGGATGGCCATTGTCCATGTTAGGGCTCATGGAAATGACTGTAGCTGGTTTAGTTTCACTAAAAGTTCAAAATTACATCTGCATGGAAGTAAGGTCATGACAGAACCAAAGAGCTCTGGGCACAAATTTTCCCTTCATGCTCAGTTGTATCCAATAATCCCCTGAGACTCAGGTCTCTGATTGTGTTTCCAGATGGCTTCCCTTCCATAAACACCACTGTGATTTCTCCAACAGTTCAGCTGCTGCAGTAGAAAGCAAAACAACAGGTCAGGGACACGCCAGACATTATGTAGTAGGTGTAACTGTTGCCTGTGTTGTCCAACCTACCCCTCTGTGTATTATACCTCCTTACCATTTTCTTTTCACTATTTTGGCCTTGTTTTTTGCTGGTCAATTTTTGTAGTTCATGTGCACATGGTTAGTTTGCCCAACACGTTTTCCCAGAGCCATAGATTCTTAGAGTCAGTGTCTGGCTTGACAATCTGGGGGATGAATGCCAGTTTCAACCAGGAAGTAGAATTTGTTCTTTATGTTCTTTTCAGTATATGCCAGAGTATTCTGACAATTGTTAGACAAATACTGACATCAAACCAAGTGACAAATCATGCTGAACCACTTATTAGAGCTACACTGGGGAACCCAAAGGACATGGGGCCTCCTGGTCTATCTGTGAATTTCAATCTATGCATCTCATCTAAACTGTTCTGATATTGGGAACTAAGAAGAGCTTGCCAGGAAAAAAAGAGATTTATCAAGAATGTGTGTGTGTTTGCATGTGTGTGTGTGTGTGTGTGTGTGTGTGTATGTATGTTTATGCCATGTAAGTGTGAATGTGTGTTTGTTCATGCAGAGGCCAGATGAGGGTGTCAGATCCTCTGCAAGTTGGAGTTAGTCACCTGTCATTGATTTTAGGTACTGAACTCAAGTCCTTTGGAAGAGAGGCAAGTGTTTTTAACTGTTGAGCCATCTCTCCATCCCCTCACCATATATATGCATGTGTGTGTATGTATGTGATGTGGGAGTGTTCTCCTGTATTTTGTATTACTCTTATTGGTTGAATAAAGAGCTGCCTGGCTTATAAGATAGGTCAGCCCCACGTTGGGCGCCAAACTGTTGTAAATTATGGGGGAGAGGTGCGTGTTGTGTTCCCCAGCCGCCTGGCTCCCAAGTCTAGTGATAATAAGCCAGGCAGAGTTTAAATGAATACCGTCCTCATGTGGTTATTTCGGATGCAGGCAACCAGTGGCTGAGCGGGCCAGCAGCTGGGGGCTTGGGAGCCAGGTGGCTGGGGAACACAACACGCACCTCTCCTCCATAATTTACAACATGTATGTATGTATGTATAATGTATTTTATTTATATTCACCTTCCATTTCTCCCCTTAGCACCTCCCAGATCCTGTCCCTCCCCCTAACTTGGTTCCGATTTCATGTCTTCTTCTTTTTTTTTTCCATAAATCACCAAGCCAAAGTTATGCTCTATAGACACTTGTGGGTTGAGGGCATCCACTGGTCCTAGTGAAGTAGTTCTAGTGATACCTTTAAAGTTTCTTGCTTCCCAGAATTCATCAATGTCAGTAGTTACTCAACTAGGGTTTGAGAGTGGTGTACTACTTCCTCTTCCTCGCAGGAATGCTGTTTGCCTTGATCTTGTGTAGGTCTTGTGCTGACAACCAGCACTATTTGTGAGTGAAGTGGTCCTGTGGTGTGTGATGATGCTGAGAGTTTGTGAGTGAAGTGGCCCTGTGGTGTGCGATGATGCTGTGAATTTGTAAGTGAAGAAGTGGTCCTGTGGTGTGGGATGATGCTGTCAGTTTGTGAGTGAAGTGGCCCTGTGGTGTGTGATGATGCTGTGAATTTGTAAGTGAAGAACTGGTCCTGTGTTGTGTGATGATGCTGTCAGTTTATGTGATGAACTAGTCCTGTGATGTGTGATGATGCTGTCAGTTTGTGTGATGAAGTGGTCCTGTGATAACAAGCAGACATTGTTTTGCTTTGGTTTTTCCCCACCCCTGGCTCTTGCAGTCTTTCTGCCCCCTTTCTCCAGATGGCTGCTTAAAAGATGTGTTATAGATGTCTCACTTGTAGCTACCCACTCCATCCACACATATTCTCTCCACACTGATGAGTTGTAAGCATCTATTTTAACCACAGACCAGTGCACAAAGAAACTTCTGTGATGATGCCTGAGAGATATACTAATCTATAGGCAGAGATATAAATTTTCAGAAAGCTCATCTCCCACCTGACAGTTCTCTGATTAACACCTCTTGGTTCTAAGCAAGATGTGTTTCCACAATCTCTTACACATACGTTTGTGGTCCAGTTTTTAAACCCCACTTCTTTCATGTCAGCACTTTTGCTTTTTTTGATTTTCTTACAGTGTTTTCCCTTTGAAAACTCCTAGATACTTGATTTGCTTGAGAATACTTAGTGAGTTGACCTGTGATTAAGGTTTCATATGAATAGCAACAACATAGCCTCTAGCTCTCACATATCAATGAGGGAACACAGACTTGAAGAGCACTGTGTTGTTTATTATGGATAAAAATTTAAGTTTACAAAAGATACTGTCCATCACCTAATGTTTTCTGTCCATCAGTTCATTAGCCAAAATTAGAGTATTCCCTTAATATTGATATCAAAGTAAGAGGCCATTTTCCTTGAGGCTCTCTGGGGAGCATTTGATAGGATGGGGAAATGGTTTTCCTAGAGCTTTCTATGGCCAAGATGAGTGGGGCTGCCTTGCTGACTGGACATAGGAGCATGCTTTCCCCATGGAATGAGTTGGTTTTAGGTTATGGATGTTGGCCAAAGTAAGAACTGTCATGAACAGGAGCAGCATCTCTGACATAGAGAGTGGAAGTGATTGGGCCATTGGTCACCATTACTTGTACCTGGACTTTGATCTGTTATGCAAAGTTTTTTATAGTCATATGACTTGTGAAGGAAGAAGCGTAGGCCACTGCAAGTCTTGTCTTCCAAACATCTCTTCTTTATGGTTTGACCTTCTGTGCCCTTTTCTCCTTTGCATAAAAATAGTGTTGCAGCTAGTCTTTGCTGGTCCTGCCTTTGGGGAAGGATATTACTGTATCAGCTTCTCAGCTGTTCCTAGGAAAACCAAATGAGTAGCTTCTAAAGATTTAAAAGTTGAGGACAGTAATAACAAAGAAAATTCTCTAAAAGGACATTTACTAAAAGAAGAAAATGATTGCTTGGGATGGATGTTTAGTCACGCAAACATTTTATGTGTCACATGGTCAATGTACATTTATTTATTTGCTTATTTGTAGCCATACCTACCTACCCGGTCTTTCAAAAATGTGTCTTACTGCACACTTGAATTAGTGGGAATACTGTTAGTTGAAAACTATAGAAAAACATCAATTGGCCAAACAAAGGGAAATGCATATTTGGATCATGAAGACTGAGCTGTTTTCAGGCAAAGCTTGATTTTGAGTGGGATTCTATTGGTTCATCTCTTTCTTGGGACCATACTCTCACATCTCCTTTATTACTAGAGATAGAAGCAGTTTCCCCAAAAGACCATTTGGAGAATGGGATGTGTCATGACAATCTGAGTCTCCTTATGAAGAGAAAAGAACTAAATACAAGACCACCAAAATCCATCAGATGTTCTCCACAGAGTTGTTAATTTTTAATGGCATGTCACGTGCATATTGTTCTTAAGACTGTGAGATTCTGGGGGAAATTATAGAACATATAGCTGGATGTCACATCCAGAATATCACATAGCCTTGAAGGGTTCTGTGTGGGACAGATGTGAAGCAATTATAGGATTTCTAAGGAGCAGTTGGCTTATCATTCTAACAGTCATGGTGTGTGAAACATTGTTTGCTAAAGACAGGCAGAAACATCTGGAACTGGCAACAGTTAATTTTAGGCTTCTCTATAGAAAGAACTGGTTCTTCTGAAAGAAAATTTGCAAAGTTTTCACAAGAGCTTTAACAGAGCACTCCACGGCTGTTCCCATTTCTCCGCCTCTATTCAAACACTTGCAATAGTGAAGAAGTCATCAAGAGGCCACCTACATTTTTCAAAAGATAACGTTTGCTTAGGATGACAATGACCACATTTTGAATCTGTCGTTATTGTCCTGCAAGACACCTGCCCCTTCCTTGTCTACAGTCTTCTTTAATCCACACCTACCTGCCTGGAGAACAGCCATCAGGAAGCCCTAACTGAAAGGCTCTTCTCAGACAATCCCCATGTTTGGGCTCCAGACAAGGAAACAACTTCAGGCTAGAATCACCATGAACCTTCAAATGTGATTCACTGAATATCCAACTGTGCTTAAAAGTTTAAGCCATTTTATAAGTGAGATTTTGCTGTGAACTCATTAGCATGTCATGGTAGAAAATGGGAGTGCCCTTGAATGCTCTAGATTCTCTTCCTGGTGACAGAGAGTGATTGTCATTTATGACTGTTGTTAGGTTCTCCTTCATCTGTTTCTCATAGACAGCTTAGTACTTTATTTCTCAACTTTGTTACTACCTTCCCGAGCAAAATCTCTAATGTGCACAACGGAGATACCTTTGGATTGGCTCTCATTTTACAGCGAAGCCTTGGCTTTGCTCCACAGGTGAACAAGTCAGTTGAGGCTTCCTCTTGGTTTTACAACTCTTCTTTTGAAATCACAATTACCCAGCCCACTTTGTTAACTTTACCTCGGGATCAGTTTTTCTCTTACATATGGTTAGAGGAGATCCTTTTGTGAACGAGCATTCCTCAGATGTCAGAACCCAAAGAGGTGCATGGTTTTAAGAATAAGTTACCAACCATAGAAACTACTTTTGTGGGCCGGAGAAGTGGCTCAGTGATTAAGAACACCAACTCCTCTTCCAGAGGACCAGAGTTCAATCCCCAGTGCCTGCATGGCAGCTAAAAACTGTCAATAACTCCAAGATCTGACATCCTCACACAGACATACATACAGGCAACACCAATGTTAAATAAAAAAAATATATTATATATATTATATATATATATATTATATATATTTCTTTGTAAAGTCACAGCATACCAATAACCTCTAACAAAGGCTAAAATCTCCCATGAAGTTTATCCCAAATCTACCCTTAGTAGCTGACTACTCACAGAGAGATGAGTATGGTATTAGAAGAAGCACTTGGTAAGGGACCATACTAGGAAGGGAGATTTTTGATGATTAGGAAGATAGGACGATTTTTTAATTAAAAATCTGAGTTATTTGCTTATATGAAGGCTGTGCTGACATACCCAACAGATACATGCACTTGGCTCAGCAAAGCTTAGGGTTCCTTCTCTATTGGTTACTTGAACATCATTATTCAGCTTGCTTTGTCAGCAATATCCGTTTGGTAGAAGCTCCCACCTTTCACATGGGATCCTTGGGGGAAATTTTAACCTGGATCCTAGAGGTTTCATGTTGTGGTTAGATTATGATTTTGGAAAGGAATGTAATTGGCAAACTAGTTTTCAAAATAAATACAGATGCAGAACTGTGGGTTTCTTCACGGAACTGCTCCATGGGTGGCCTAATACAGTCTGGGTTCCTTGAGGGTGGGAGAATTTATGCAGTACATTCTTCTTAAAATGAAAACTGAATAAAGGAATTATTGTTAGTTAAATTTATCATGCATTCATGGAACAGGTTCCTTGAAGCTCTTAAGTGTCTGTCGATGTGCAGCATGAGTCCGTGTGCTACATGGATTAGCTCAATCTTTTGTGAGTAGTGCTCATAATCTCACGTAGATGTATAATTCTTCATGTTTGCCGTAGCCAAAATATAAATCAGTTCTGTGTCCGTTGGTGAGAAATTTAATGGATAAAGGAAGTGCTGTGCGTGCCTGTGCTTGCCCCATGTGCGTGTCATAGCATATAAACACAATGAAAATTTAATGAAGCATGAAGAAGAAATTATGGCACTTTACAGAAAAGGGATGGAATAATTATTTCACTATGTTAAGTGAAATAATCCAGCCTGATTAAAAAAATTATCATATTTTATCTCCTATATGGAACCTACAGTTTTTAAAGAGACATGATAGTAGAAGGATGATTATTTGGGAAGAAGATGGGGACCAATGAAAATGGGAAGGGAAAACAAGAGAGAGTAAAGGTGTGGCTATCATCAGATATGTTAAATATGTACATTGATATTTTAATAAACATGATGTACAATGAATATACACAAGTTAAAATGCCTCCTTACCCATTCCATGGTACGTCTAAGTAGGTTGGCTTTGCTGGAATAGAAGTTTTTCTATTGCTTCAAGGCAAAGAGTTTCCAAACAGCGTGAATGCTGAGTATTTTGGCAAGCCATAAGAGAGAAGTTTTTCAACCAGCATGATTCAATTTGGCTCAGGTCAAAGTAAGCCCTTCAGGGCTGGCTTGCAGGTGTCTTCCTGAACCTGAGCCGATTTCAAAGCTGTTGCCTGTTTTTAGTAAGTGCCGTGATTTGAGGTGCCATGAACAAGCATGACTTTTAAACTCATTCCCTTGACAATGCTACTCATGAGTTCTTGGCAACTTCGCTGTGTGCCACTGCTGCTGAATGATGCCAGTGAGCTAAACAGCAGGTCCATGTGGTAAATCTGACTTCGTCAAGCTATTCAGTGATTTAAAGAGTTGGAAGGAGAAAACCAATCTCCCTCCCACCTCTTCCCTTCCCCTTTACCTTTCCTCTTCCCCTCCCCCTCTCCCATTTCCTTCCCCCTCCCTATCATACACAGTCACACACATAGTCACATGCATGTGTTCATGCATTCTCCTTGGGTTTTGTTTTAATGAAGAATGGCAAAATGTGTGTGTGGGGGTGTGTGTGCGTGCATGTGTGTGTGGGGTGTGTGTGTGTGTGTGTGTGCGTGTGTGTGTGGGGTGTGTGTGTGTTTGTGTGTGTGTATGTGTGTGTGTGTGTTGGATGGTGGAGGGCACACTCAGTCTTCTGGCCTAAAGCAAGCAACCATCAATAGAAAGCGCTCCATAACAGTTCTAGTGTTAGCTCTACACTGCCATTGTTTGTGCCAGATCTGTTCCTGGACTGTGTTGTGTTCCAGCCCTATGTATCTGCAAACCGAACATTTTAGCACGTGTTATCTTCTTCACCTAGAAAATGACACTATTTAGGGTAGCACAGATCTCTGCGTTGTAAAATATCTGTAGTTAGTGTCTATCAATAATAGAATATCGTTGATAAATAAATATTGACTCCATGAAGGTCAGATGAAACTTTTCAAAAAACTTGTAAGTGTGTGATCTTTTACCTGCATGTGTGTCTGTGCACCATGTGCTTGCTTGATGTTCATGGAGGCCAGAGTAGGATGCTAGATTCCCTGAACCTGGAGTTACGAATAATGATAAGCAGACACATGGGCGCTAAGAATCAAACCTGGGTCTTGTGAAAGAGAAGCCTGTCCTCTTAATCACTGAATCATCTCTTTAGCTCCTAGATGAACTTCTTAAAAACCTATATAAAGGAAGTAGGACTAGTTGTGGCAACATTTAATCAGTGCTTCCTGGATGCTGATGTTCAGAATCCTTGGCAAATACTTGTATTTCCCACCAAGCTGTGAAACAGGAATTATGAACATGTTTTGTCAAGTGTTATGGCGACTACATAACTTGAGAAGTAGCACAGCCAATCAACAACAGAATCTGAAATCGGACTATTTGCCTAGCTCTGGGGAACCTCTGCTAATGCTCATTGCTTATATAGAAATAGAACGCAGCCTCTAGCACTGATCCAGAGAAGAGCAGCCTTGGAAGGTACGCATGCTTGTTAGCTAGTCGGCGGGTGTGTAGTCTGTGGACCTGTGTCCTAGACTAACACTAGTGTTCAGCCTCATTGCATCCAGGGAGCTAAAAGGGAACAGGAAGTGGCTACAGTCTAGAAGGTATTTGCTGTTTCCGAGATAATAATGATGGATAATAATGTGATTTCACAGCTTGGATTATTAGGCCCAGGTGAGTGCATAAGTGGATTCAGATTCATCAACATCAGCAGGCTTAGCTTGTGGCCATCCCTTCACAAACCCCTTAGGCTGCGCATTACCTTTTAATAGCCTTTCTCCCATTATCTTTGTCCTTGATAGCATTTAAAGCACATTTATAAATATAAACATGTACAGAGAAGAGGTCAGATGCCCTTCCCTTCTGTGTTAACACTCTTGTATCAAATAGTGCTGTCTATTAAAATTTTCCAGTCTGGAAAGTCAAGAACTGCATCATACAATGGTATTCCTTTGAGGAACTGTTCTATGTCCCTCTTGCCTGGTGTGTATCTGCGACTCTCTGTGGCCACCATGAAATGTGCTTGGTGAAGCTGAGAAAAGAAAACTTAAACTAATATTTTTTTTTACAAAGTTAAACTGAGATTCAAATTTAAATATCCACAGTAATTTAAGCAACAGTTTTGAACAGCACAAGTCTCAAGTTTTAGTATGGAATGAGACCTTAAGTTCATCAAAGGTAAGAAAGGTACTCAATTTTCTATAGGGTAGTAGTTCTCAACTTGTGGGGTGTGAGCTTTTTAGGGGGGTCAAATGACCCTTTCACAGGTAGAAAAATTTGAGTTATGAAGTAGCAATGAGAATAATTTTATGGCTAGGGGTCACCACCACATGAGGAACTGTGTTAAAAGCCCACAGCATTAGGAATCTTAAGAACCACTGCTATGGGGGTTTATGGGTCTGTCAGGTAGGAATTTGTAAATGAAACTTAGAACCCTGGCCTCTGCTGTTTTCTCCAACTGTAGTTGAAACATGTTTATAAATATTATTTGCTCATTTTGTTGGCACTATATGTTTACAAAATTAATGGACATAAGTCTTTCATTATAAAGTGATTTGTATCATCCCAGTTGAAATTTTATAATTATTGACTAAGTCATATAATTTATAGCCTTCTGGAGTCAGAAGCAAGCAGCTCATGAGTTTGAAGACAGCCTGGGGGAAGACTTTGTCTTGATAAATAAACAAAAATACCTCAACATACTAACAAACAGATAAACAGTGCTGGTGTGGGAAGTTTAGTTTCTCTGCCTAACTCTACTCTGCCCTGTCACAGGCCAAAGAAGCTTCTGTCTATGTGTTACTTTGGCCAGTAAAAGTAACACATAGACAGAAGGACTTCTCACATCACCTCTCCAAACATACTAAAAAGCAGATGAACGGCCCTGGTGTGGGAAGCCTTTTTCACTTGTAATTTCTATGTACATAAGTGCCCTGCAGAACAAGTTCTAGAAATCAAAGAAATCAGTTTAAATGATGTATGTGAATTTTTCACTTTGATAATATGGTAAATTATTTCCCAGAGAGGCTGCGTTATTTTTATAGCTAGCAGTTTGGAATCTCAATAGTATACCCACCCAGTTTATATTCAGATTGATAGAGCCTTATCATTTTTAGATGTGTATAAAACTTGACTTAAACTTTCTTGTTTCAAGCTGTGAATGCATCCAGGACCTTTCATATGTGTGAGCACCATCGGTGTTTTGTTTTGTGTGAAATACATCTATATGATTGGTCAATACCTCTAGCTCCTACAATATTTCCTTCCTCTCTTCCCCAGGATTTCCCAAGTTCTGCATAATTTTGGCTGTGGGTCTCTGCATCTGCTCCCATCAGTTACTGGAGGAAGCCTCTCTGATGGTCTAAGACAGTAGAGCATCATTAAGAAAGATTTTATTGACTACTTTCTCCTATTCATGTTTGGTTCTATCCTAGGTCTCTGTGATATCCATCCTCTGGATCCTGGCCATCCAGGCAGTGTCAGACATGGGCTCCCTCTCATGGCATGGGTCTTAATTGGGATCAGTTATTAGTTGGCCCCTCCCACAAGTTCTACACCACCTTTACCCCAGCACATCTTGTAGGCAAGACATATTGCAGGCTGAAAGTTTTAACTGGGCTGGTGTCCCAATCCCTCCACTGGAAGCCTTGCCTGGTTGCAGAAGATGACTGGTTCAGGTTCTGTATCCTCTGTCACCAGGATCTTCAGTAGGGTGACCTTTGTGAGAATACTGAGAGCAATATCATGCTCATGGATTGGTAGGATTAACATATTACTATGTTAATTTTTTACAAAATGACCATTTTATTAAAAACAATCTACAGATTCAATGCAAACCCCATCAAGATCCTAGCACAATTCTTTACAGACTGTGAAACAATACTCAGTGTTTAAAAACAAAAATCTCAGGATGACAAACTAAAAAAATCCTATGTAATAAAAGAGTTTCTGGAGGTGAAATCACCAACCCTGATTTCAAGATGGACTACAGAGCTTCAGTAATAAAAACCACATTGAATTGAAGACCTAGACATAAATCCACA
>JAQHUG010000072.1:7137705-7159897 GCA_028555095.1 Dicrostonyx torquatus
CTGAGTAAATTGGGAGCGTGGGGACCATGGAAGAGTGTTGAAGAGGGGGAGGAAGAAAGGGGAGCAGAAAAAAATGAAAATCAATTTTAAAAAAGAAAAAAAAAAGAAAGTGAAAATCAGTGTTCTCCAACAGAATGTCACTGGGTATTTCAACCACATCTAAGACTGTTTTTTTTTTCAGTTTTTTCCCCTTTTTTATTTTGTTATTCAAGAGAGGAAAGAATACAAATTTGGATGGGTAGAGGAGGCGGTAAGGATGTAGGAAAGGAAAAAATATGATCAAAAAATATTGTGTGAAAATTTTAAATAAAAATTAATATTTTCATGAAAAATTTTAGCCTTTTTGTTTATCAAAATTGGAAACAGTCTATCTTTTCCCTTGATATAGAATGCTAACACTTATATGTGCTATGATAATGACTTTGTGTTCGCCGTAGATTTATTGATATCATAAGTTAAAAGAATTATTTAGTTTCACCATTTTACAGGCCATATCATTTTAAAGTTTTATTCCTTATCTTTTCATCCCTTGTTCATGACTCCTTCCTATTTTTGAAGCAGTGGTCCCTGTTATGCATTTAGTGATGCTCCCATCTTTTATCTTGATTCAAATCAAATGTGTCCATCAGAAGAATGAAGTTCCAAGTGATGTCAGCTAGAAATTGAACCACAAATACATGACTTTTTTTCCTTCTTTTCTTGTCTGGGTGGATGTGTTTCTTCTGTATTTCAAAGGAAAAGGTCGTTGTTTCCTGCATTATATAGTTGCAAAGTTATCTATGATGGAAAAAGGAGGAAAAGCTGCTTAAACTGACCAAATATGGAATTTGAGTCACAGGATCTCTTTCAGAAAATTGTTTTTTTCTTTCTCTTGATTTTGAGCAAGGCGCTTTATGTCACAGAGTACCTCTTTTTAGCTGTTTATACTCAAATCATATTTTTTATTCTAGTCTGTCAAAATAAAAACAGGAAATGTATTTGAGGTTGGCAAAATGCCAGTGTGTCTAAAATGTAGAAATAATTTTAGAAAGCTTTCAGCTTCCTGCTTGGCTCTACCTACAGCTGCTCACTCTCATTTACTGTGCACAGGGCTCTCGTTAGTGAAACATGGGTGGCTGGGTACTTCCTGGGAAACTGCAGGGAGAGATTGGGGGCCTCTCCAGAGGGTGCCTGGAGAAGGGGAGACAGCTGGGCTCCAGGAGCTACCAGATGGGATGAACTTCCCAAGGCAGAGTGAAGACCATCCAAGAATGACAAAGTGGTTTTGAGGAGGGGCCCAGCTAAGCCAAATGTTTGGAGCATCCCTGCAAGCAGAATACATTAGGAGTGCCATGTGATATTTAAAAAGCCATGTGATACAAATGGAGTTATATACAATTTTAAGAAAAAAATGTGTGTCAGAAATTTAGTATCAAGGTTATTGACAAAACAATTTGGTACAATTTGTAATGAATGATCCTGTTGCCAATATGGTGACAGAGTCAAACTGTTCAACCCTAGTTAGGAAAATAGCAGTACATCCATGAAGACAGCTTGGGTGCAGGCTATTCAAATAAGTCATCTGTGGAGAGGAAAAGGTTACTGTCGGTCAGTACTCCCTTTCCTCAGAATTAAAAATAAACGTTAAAATTCCTCCCAAGCAAAATAAAATCAACATGTAAAATAATGTTCTTCTTATGTAACTGAGTCTGGTTGCACTCTACCTGAGACTGAGATCTTATAGTAAGGCTTGTAACACTTTGGAATACATGTTTTAGGGTGAGGGATATGGATTTGGTCTTATTGTTCTACATGTACAAACCCACCTTTTCCAAAAACATTTATTCAAGAGGGTATATTTCTTCCAGTGTATGTTTTGACACTTTTGTGGAAAATTAAGTAACTGTAGTTATGTGGGATTATTTCTTGGTCATACATTCAATTACACTGGTCTACGTGTCTTTTCCCCCCATTACCATTGCAGTTTTGTTACTATGGCTCTGTAGTATAATTTGAGATCAGGTATTATGATTTCTGTGGCATTGTCCTTTCTGCTTAAGGTTGATTTAGCTCTTTTGTGCTTCCACATGAATTTTGTAATTGTTCTAGTTCTGTAAAAACTCTATCTGAATTTTTAATAGAGAATTCATTAAGTTTGTGATGACTCAGCCATTTTTATAATATTGATTCTGCTAATCCATGTTCATTAGGGGTCTTTCTTTCTTCTACTGTCTTTGTTGGTGTTTTAAAGTTTTAATTATAGGGGATTATTTCTCAGTTCTTTTTGAAGATATTATGAATGGGATCATTCTTTTCTAGGTTATTTCTAATCAAAATATAAGGGACTATTAATTTTTGTGTGCTTATTTTGTACCCTGATACTTTGCTGAAAGTAATTTTAGGTTTAAGCAAGTTTGGTTGGGGTTTCGAAAGTTCTTTGTACAAATTTATGTTGTCAACAAATAGAGACACTTCAGCTCTATGACCTACATATAAAATGCCTCCATATGTACCAGAACCCCTCTACTTCTTTCCGCTGCAGAACTGTGTACATGGTCACGTCTACTGGCGCACTGTTCACAATAGGTAATGGGAATGCTCTACATACTGTTCACAGATGATATTGTTCCCAAGGATTTCAGAGACTTGCTCTTTCAGTGATGTGTACATATAAATTCCCTCTCCTCTTTAACATGAGCACCTCCAGGAACCCTGATGAGAGACAAAGAGACAATGTGGAACCTTGGAATGCCTCAGTTTTCCTCACTCTACTCTTGATTTCAATGATGGTGTCAAAATTTAAAGGCCTGATCCTGACAAACCTTATTTCATATTGGAGACACATGGTCCCACGCTAGAAGAGACAACTTAATAAGGGCACATATCCTGCTACTCGACTAAGGGTAGACAAAGGATTCCAGGGTCACCCCAGTGTTGGATACTTGTTCTTAACAGTTTAAGTGTATGTGGTTATAATTTGGATTCCTGACAGATTCATATTTCATAAACATCACAGCTAGGATCAGCTACTCTCATATTTTCTGTAAACCTGTTCTGATTGTTTGACATCCACCGTCTTTTGAGAGCCTTACTTTACCCTGAGAATGCATACTTACTTTTACTGTTGTGGGGTGCCTATTCTCTACTTACTTGTGATACTAAGCAATGAACTGGCTCAATTGTGTCAGCATTTTTTCCCTCATGCATCATTATTTTAGTTGTTGAAAAGCTTAGTTGAATAGAAGTTAAATGCTGGTTGCTTCAGGAATATAAGCTGATAACCTTTTCCCAAATCATTGTCTGACCATCTTGTTCCAAGAAGCTTTATTTCCTTCTGGTAATTTTATTCTAATACATATTGCAATAAAAATGAGTGTATTTACAGTAAGCATATTATATGAATAATATATAAATAAAGCACATTATTGCTATCTTGCCTACCTCAACAGAACTAAGTGCTTCCTTGAACCAGGAAACATCCGTTTATCCATAGCGTCCAGTTCAGTGCACGATGGACCATAGAGACTTAATAGAAACTTCCTTCATTGAATCACTATATGCGTTGATCAACTTTCCTTTTTAAGTTTGGCTCTCCTGGTTTAGGCAAGGTTTGCCCTCTGACTACCGCCAGATCCACAGATTCCTTTGCTAACCTTCACACCAGACTGCAGAGGCTATCCCAGAGAAAGAGAAATGGGTTAGAGATAGAAAATGTTCCACATTTTAAAACAATCTACTATAAATCATGTATGTGAACATAATGACAGAGCAAGTTATGCATTTTTCCATGATAAGCACTTAGAACTTGAGTTGGTACATAGCGGAATCCCTCTGTTCTCCCTGCTATAAAAAATAAAATAAAACCTTCATTTTGAATTTCAGTGAACCTTGCAGCCAGCATCTGTCCCATTAATTTTCACATATGGGAACAATGTGGCATGATTGCTCACCAGTGACAGAGGTAGTAGGTTTTATAAATAGTGTGTTTAGAGGCTAGAATGGATAAGGTTATGCTCTTAACTACTGTCACTTCGCTTTCTGAAATTCACCTTGGCTGTGGGTGGCTTGCTCTTTCAGCCCCAGATGAGCAGAGTACACAGGGTCACTGAGTGTCATTTCCCCAGTGTTCATATAGTCCAGTGAAAAATTAGCAAACTCTTCTTACTCTCACTCTTTCCAAAAGGCATGTCTTCCAGTGGGGTAAGCTGGCCTCACTTTGTCTTTATGGAGCTGCACCCGTGCCCAGCATTTATGAGTATATGACTACTTAGTCCTCTCTTCTTATTCTGTAAGTTTGGGAAAGTACATGAGCAATAGCTTCACCGTGTGAGCCACATCCACACTGCTATAAAAAAGATTGTATATATGATACTCATGATAGAACAATAGCCAGCATTTTATTACTTATCTCTAATTACTTTGCCTGTTTATCCCCTATTGATATTTTTGGATCATGTACATTATCTTAATTTTTATTTCAAAAAGATGTATGTTTTACTTGGAATGCCTGTGAATAGCCGGTGGGGAGTATTTTAGAATTGCGGGCTGTTCTGGAGGGGGGATCTCTGTCAGGATGACAGTATGGTGGCTATAAATTTCTGCTGAATAGTATCAAAGTCAGGCTTTGTATTCAGTATCATTTTCTAATATAAATATGAACAACATATGATGTTGTGTATGTTGCTTTCATGTCAGATACAGTTTAAAGCTTCATATAGATTAAGTTAATTAGTGGTCCCAATAATTATATAGAGATAGAAAACACAAAGCCAGATGCCAAGATAATCAGGTTGGCTTCAGTCTCTGGCTCCACTCTGCATGTTAGCCACTGGTGGAATGAGTTGGACACTGATCTGCATGCTGTGGTCTTGAAACGATCCCATCTCCAAAGCTAAAGGCTCAGTGAGCAGACTTCTCAGTACACAATGTGTTGTGAACCACCTTTTCCTGCCATGGGTAACTATCTAGAATCTATTATTGGTGTGAACAGATGATAAGTAATTTCTCTCCCCCTCTGTTGCCTTCATTATATGCTTTCCATTCCCACTTGTCTCTAGGCATACACTCATGAAGCTTGGTAGGTAGATGGTCGTGTAGGGATGGGGGCAGAATTCTCCTGCCCAAAGAGGACCTCCAAAGTGTGGGTGCATTAACTCTCTAACAGACACTAGAAGGGACTTCTTGGGCACAATAACCAATACTTCATTTATCAATCCTTTTCTGGTAGTCTTTGGAACATCAGTTTGCCTATTGTTCTGAAATAATTAATTGGTATCAAAATCTAAAAGCACCTCTGTACCTCTGTCACATCTCAAGGCCTTAGTAAATATCTTTGTCCTTTTCCTGTTCCAAAGAGTCTTAGACAGAAGATTGAGAGTGAGTTTTAAGGACTTTATTACAGATTGAAGTATATGGAAACTGAAACAGAGACTCACAACAGGACAACGTGCAGAGTAAGAGTCTTGAGGACACTTGGTCCTAAATGGGACGTCTCCATCCAACTGCTCCCTTCAGGGTTCAGAGAGCTGAGCAGAAGAGGAGGAAGAAAGATAGTTAGAACCAGAAGGAATGGATAACACCAAGAAAACTTTGTCTTCCACACAATAAGACTGATACACATGTGAGCTCAAGGAGATTGCACAGGTTCGGTCTTCATGGGATCCAACCCTAAGAAATGAAGTACACAGATGTGCTCCCATTCTTAACAAAGAAACTATCTGTTATTAGCATGAACTTGCAATGGAAAAAAGTGGTTTTCTCCAATTAAAACTTTTTTGTTTTGTTTTGGTTTTTGTTTTTCAAGACAGGTTTTCTCTGTAGCTTTGGAGCCTGTTCTAGAACTAGCTCTTGTAGACCAGGCTGGCCTTGAACTCACAGAGATCTGCCTGCTACTGCCTCCCAAGTGCTTGGATTAAAGGCATATGCCACCACTGCCCAGTTCTCCAATCAGATCTTACTGGACATATTAACCACACTTAACAGCAAGCCCCACATACTGCAGTTAAAGGCCAACACAAAATAAACCCAATGCTATTTTTGTAGACTTGTTGCTTCATACTGCTTTGTTTCTTTGGCCATTTTTTTGGTGTAGGAGGTTCTTCTGTCTATGTGTTGCTTTCACTGGTTGAATAAAGAAACTGCCTTGGCCTTTTGATAGGGCAGAACTGAAGTAGCCTGTGAGGATAGAACTAAATTCTGGGAGGAAGAAAGCAGAGTCAGAGAGAGCCACCATGAAGCTGCCAGGTCAGACATGCTGAATCTTTCCCGGTAAGCCATGACCTCATGATGACATACAGATTATTAGAAATGGGTTGAATCAAGATGTGAGAGTTAGCCAATACGAGGCTAGAGCTTATGGGCCAAGCAGTAATTTAATTAATACAACTTATGTGTGATTATTTCGGGTGTAAGCTTGCAGGGCGGGATAGAACAAAGGGCCCTGCGCTCCCCTCAACAATATTTATGTCTTATGGTCTTTTGCTTACAGAATATGGTTTACAAAGTTGTGTTTTGTTTTTGGTGTGTGTCCGTGTCTGTGTTTCTTTTGCTTTTCTTTTCTTTCTTTTTATTCTGGTTTTCTCTATTTGATTTCTTGTTTTCTAAAGAGAATGAAAGGAAGCATGTGGAGTTGGGTGTGTGGGAAGGTGGAGAGAATCCAGAGGTGCTGGAGAAGGGGAAAGCATGATCACAATATTTTATATGAAAAATTATTTTCAATAAAAATAAAAGATTCCAATACTTCTACAGATTCTTGATGTATCCATCCCCCCTTCCTTAGAAGTCTTTTTTTTCTTTTTTGAAGTGGGCCACTTGTTTTACGTTATACAAACTTACTAACTTAGTATGCTGGAAGCAATTCTTTCAATAGTCTCCAGAGTTCCAACTCTATTAGGAAACATTCTTCCAGAAGGAATTATTTCTTTGCTCAAATCCCATCTTCATCACCTCATTTCCTCTGGATGTTGTTAGCATGAGTCCTTTTTACTTGTGTCTGACGGGGGAGTGCATGAGCAGTTATTCATTGTAGTTCAGTTCATTGTAACTCTTTGTGACTTTGGTGGTTGCTTTGTTTGGAAAGCTTGGAATTAAGGAGAATGTAGAAAACAGGCACAGTATGATTTTTTAAAAAAGGAAAAAAATACTCTTATTTGATAGTCCTGATTAGTACACCTGTATAAAGACTAGCTTTCTCACCCTTTTTTTCCAAGAAGTTACTCCGCTCCTCATTAGATTAAAATCTCGTTAATTGCATCTGACCACAGACTTTTGGGGGTTCATTAGGTCAAGTCGCCATATGTTGCATTTGGACTAATACATTCAGAGCCATATTCATTCACTGACATTACTATTCATGAAGAAGAACAGATAGACTTTAACATGCTTTATTTTGTTGTTTGCAGATGAAGTACCTGTTCTTGGAATGGACCTTACATGTAGCAATGTGCATTTAATTTATTATGGATCTACAAAGTCTACCACATCCTATAATGGCTACAGCAGGATAGAAATGAAGACAAACCAATTCTGAATCTTGTTCAGAAGTATTTGTATTTTGATGTATCAACAGGATTTGTTTTATTTTCAATTCTCAGTGTCAGTGTGTCCTGCATCCTGAAGCAATTAATTGAGGGAGAAGTATACTTATAAATCTTGTGCTTGTGCTTATCACAGTATTTCTTGTTACTATTTCCCAAACAGTAAAGTATAGCAGCTATTCACATAGTGCTTACATTGTATTAGGCTTGATAATCTATGTATGACTTAGAGTTGATGGGAAGTCTACACAGGTCACATGCAAGTAGCTTTTCTGGACTGCAGATCAATGAGGAGCCAATGGACCCTCCGCCAACACTGGGAAATGTCTACAGAATTTTCATACTTGTGACTGAACGTTTCAGAAGCATTTTTACGACAGGACATTATACATTTTGAATCCAGGCAGATCAAAGAGGATGTATAAACTCTTAATCAAGAGTGTTAAGACACCCTGCTGGGCATGTTGCTCAGTGGTAGAAAACATGCCGAGTGGGTAAGTTGCCTTGGGTTTGATTCCCAGAACCTCAAGCAAAAAGCTGGAATAACCGCTGTTGAGACTCTCTCATATATATTCACTTATCTCTGCTTAGTTACAGGCAAGGATTCTTGAGAGCAGGCAGATTCTAAAGTTAGTCCCTGTTTTAGTACGTGATAATTCTGCCTATACAGAACACTGCGAGGAAGCTACTTGGTTCTCTGGGTGATGTAAATTCTGAAGTTTAATGGACAAAGAGATGAATTTCTCTTTTATACTTGTGTTCAGCCGTAACAACCTCAAAAAGCTTCAATGAAGGGAAGCTCACTGGAAGCATCACTCTTTGTGTTTGTCTTTGGGTTCATTACCAGAACCTTCCTCGATATTTACACAGTGCTGTGTATGTTAAGCGTCTTTAGGACTTAACTTATAACAAACAGTTGCTGATGTGCAAGGGGCACACATCATCCTGATAGCTGCTTCTCGTGATTCAAAGAGGGCTTGGATTACAGTTTCAGATTGTGGGAGCTGAAAGCCTAGTGGCAGGGGAGGTAGAGTGGAAGTGGTATAAGGCAGGGATCATGCGTTTCCCTAAAGACAAATCCTTTAAAACTCCACACGAGTGTTGCTTCTGTAAATGGAAAAGTCACGACCATTAAGCATCTTACCCTTAACCAAAAAGCTATTAACATGCCTTCCCTGTTCATGTTCAGTGAATTAACCTCAACTCCCTACTTGAGTTGGGTCTTCCATGCCTCTGGCATCCATCTCATTGTGAACCTACTGGCACAGACAGTCCTACCGGCACAGACAGTAGCAGGAGCATCCTGCGTTCTGTTCGCGTGTCTAAAAGATGGATGAGTGCTGATGAGAAAAATCATGCTGCATAGGTGAAGTTTCTAAAAAGCCTGGGCAGCCAATGAGAGTCTCCCCTTTCCTCGTCGTTTTCTGAATATAGAATTTTACTGGTACAACAAATTTCTTTCTATGAGTTTTACCAACATTTATGGCTATTTAAGGTGATTTTTAAAATGTTTCTCACCTTTTAAAAGTTTGCAACTCTGAGGCACGGTCTACTTCCTGAGTTTATCTAAGGTTTCAAAAGTAGCTGAAGCAGAAGCTGCTCTAGCCCATGATGCCATTCTTCTGCTAAGCAGAACGGTTCATGTATTCAACAAGAATTTACTGAACATGCCATCATAACTGTTATCATCTTAGGGGCACAAGAGTGAGATATTAGCTAAATAGTAAAAACTACAACAGACCAGTCACTGCCCCAGGGAAGCACCCAGTGTTTGTTCAAGCACCCAAAACCAAAAAGAAGATGCCAGATCTACTATCAAAATGTGCTGCTGCTGAAACTGAAATAAACTCTCACCTTCTTTGATTGTTCAGATCAACTGCATCTGAAAGAGAGTTCATAAATAATTCCAGGTCCAGTTGTGTCGGTCCATGGTGTCGGTCACCATGTCTATAAAATCCAATAGCAGGTGGCACCCGGTAGAGGTGCTTATCACTTGCTGATTTTTACTGTCCTTTCTGCGGTCCTTTTCTTGCCGTACAGGCTTGTGTACTCCTGTTAAGTGCTAATGTGGCCTTTTCCATTGCTGTATCAGTCCTGAACATGGAGCATACTGGGCTGGGGTGGGGCACCATCCACCATAGACTTTTTTTCTTTCCTGTCATAGTGAAGATACTTGGTTAGAGGATGTTAGGTTTTGTTTTTAATGTCAACTCGCCACAAATTGGAATCACCTGAGCAGAGAGCCTCAAAAGATGAATTGCCCCAATTACCTTCACTCATGTGGGAAGATGTACAATGGTTATATTTGGATCCTCTGGCAGCAACCCAGATTAAAAACTCAGCATTTCAGAAGGAAGTCTACTTTTCATTTCTTAGCCCAGCTTTGCCTCTTGCTTCCCAGTTGATTTGCCCTGTGGTTACTGCTGCTGCTGATTCCTTCGGTCAGGCAGAACCAGAGTTTCCACACTTTAAGTGTGATAGAGAATAGCTGCTCCCCAGGAATCTTCCAGGTTCCTGGCACCAATTTAGGACTATTGGGGTACCTGTTGTGGGATACTTGTACACTGTGTGAGGATATGTTGCTGTGATTGGTGTAATAAAAAGCTGAACCACCAATAGCTAGGCAGGAGTGGTAGGTGGGATTGCTGGGGGGACAGAGAGGAAGAGGAGGAAGATTACAGCCCTGCACATTATACCAGAGGGGTGCCAGGGAGAAACATAAGAGGTTTGACATATAGTACAGAGTAGACATAACAGAGCCATGAAAGAATGTAGATTAATAAAAGCAGGTTAATTAAAGTTAGAAGAGCTAGTGGGACAAGCCTAAGCTAATGGCCAAGCTTTCATGATTAATAGTAAGTTTCCATGTCAATATTTGGGGGCTGGTGATCCAAAGACAGTTCAATGAGAAAGCTTACTCCAGCTCTCCTGCCTTGTGTATAGAGTAACTTCTGGTTGCCCGCTCCCTCCTCCACAGTGAGAGAGAACTATCCCGGGACTACTCTAAACTGTCGCGGAACCAAGCCTCAAGGGTCCGGTAACAAGCAGATCTTAGACTCACCAGGTGTTACTTTGGCTATTGTTACTTTTGTAATGTTTGCTTCATAACTTCTGGTATAAGAACAGGCATGACCCCTTTACTCTGAGCCTCTACACAATCAACTAAAACAGAGGATTTTGCGGTTCCTCTTCCCCAGTAACTGCTCAGAATGAGATAGATCTGAGATTGTCACAAGGCCTCCTAAGAATCGAGCTAGACTCCCTCTACAATAGGTTCTCAACCTTCCAAATGCAGCCACCCATTAACATAACTTCTCATCTTGTTGAGGTCCCCAAACATAAGGTATGTTTGTTGCTACTTTATAACTGAACTTCGCCACTGTTATACATTGTAATATAGCAATCAGATAGGTAGATGTTCTTCGGTGACCCCTGTGAAGGGGTCCTTCGACCTTAAAGGGTTTGCAGCCCACCCATTGAGAACCACTGTTCTAGAACATTGACACTCATCCCCCACTGGCAATGCCATACCCTGCAGAGCACAGAGAGAAGTTCTCTTATAAAAGTAGATGGGCTGTGGGTTCATGCTCTTCTGGATCTGAATAATGAAGTACCAGATGTTCCTTGTCTGTTTATACATGAGTATTCCTGGCATTGTGGCATATAACATTTCATAGCCTTAGATCCTCATTAGGCATTTAAAGGGCCCAGAGAGTCCTAACTAGGTGACTACTCCTGAAAGCTGACAGTGTCTGGGTAACACAGGGATACCAGCTTCTGCTTATTTTTGGTTCTGAGGGGAAAGCCATGTAGTTGGCCAATGTTTTCATTTGCTGAGGATTCCTGGAACTACGGTGGTACACTTCCTTAGTCACCCAGGCTTACACTGGCATGGATTAAGCAGTATCATTCCTAGGTCAACAAAAAACCAAAACCAAAACCAAAAAACTCCACTCCATTTAATAAATTCAGGAACATATATGGTCATGTGACTAATGCACAGACCTTTGCTCTCCTGGCAGACGCCACAGGGATACGAGAAGGGAAGCAGAGATAAGTAAATCCCTCATTCAGGCCAGGCTCAGCTTGTTTTTCCTACATACATTATCTCGCTCCATCGGCAGGCTTTTATGTTATACCAAAGAAAGCAGTCAGGAAGACATAGGCTGCTTATTTGCATCAAACGGCTCGTATGGTAGAGCTGGAGACTTACACTGAGAGGTTAAATGTCAAAGTTTGCGCCCCTATACAACACAGCTGTGCGTCTCAGTGCCTGTCTGTGAACCATGTACATGTAAATACACCTGTGAAACGTCAAGTTTCTACAAAGAGAACGTGCAGATACGTGTGCTTTTAGGCAGAATAATGACCTCATTTCAGACATTTCCATGAACTTCAACCTGAGGCTACCCTGATATGGCTGGCTTATCCTTGGTTGGCGTGTGGAATATCAGCTGTCCAGCAGGCAAATACCAAATGCCATTTTATTCCTTTCTCTGGTTAGGAGAAAGCCTCAGTGGAAATCTTTTTCTTGCCAGCTCTGTCTCTGAGTGGTACGATATGTTATACTCTTATTAGAGGAGCTGAGACCTGTCTGGTCCTTCGCTCTCTACCTCCCCAGGTGGCGGTAGCATGTCATTTGTAGGCACCTGAGCTTTTCTAAGTTTACTACTGCCAGGGATGGGTGGGATGAATTCTTGGAAACATGTGGGTCGAATGTCCAAAAGGCTGTATTGGTGATGAACCTCTTTAGGCTCTGTTTGCATTTTGAATTTGCTGTCTCTGGGGGTTTTAGTGGGGGAAATGTTGCTTTTCATAAAAGGTGAGAAAAGGAATATAGTAAAAACAAGCTTTCACAGTGACCTTCCTAATGGAAGTCTGATGCCAGAATGACTCAGTTGCTGCCATCTCCAGGTGAATGTTTTTATGAAGTCTTTTTTCCCCCTCTCACTTTCCCTACATAATTCTTTTTATTTCCAGTCCTCCCTGCCTGCTTAGTTCTGGCTGGCTGGCATTCTTAACCGGGACCCAATCAGGATCCAGCTTAGCATTTCTGCTTCTGTATTGTGACTGCACTCACCACACCCATTGGCCACCCCACTCTGCTCACCAGCGAATCATTTCCTCCTGGTGACACAGCCCTTTTATAGACCACATATGTTTTCTTCCAAGCCATTTTAAAACTCATGTTCTCTCCACTTGACTGCATGCAACTTTACATAAGCCTTTTGTCGTCCACTGCAATGGCTTTCTCGGGGACCATCCACAATTCCCGTTACTAAGGCTGATCAATATTTATTTTCTGTAGTATATTCTGTTACTGCATAGCTGCTCTCTCTCCTCCTCTCTTAGCTCTGGAGCACTGCCAGAACTTCCAAAGCTGTGTATTCTGTGAACACTGCACATGAGAAGAAATTAGTGTCTGAAAAGTGACTCAGTTGGTCTCTCAAAGAGTATACGCCCAAGGCTCATTCTCAAAACTGGAAAGTTTGGTAATTTTTAACCATACACTGTGTAGGTGGAGGGAAGAAAGGCAAAGCCAAAGCCTTCAGTCCATACTGTTCATCAAAGACATCTCTTCCTTCTCTGACTGCCAAGGGCTATTGCTAAATATTTGATGGCATCTAGAGAATATCTTTGGGAGTGGGGGAGATATTTAAAAGTTTCTCTAAGAAAATGCCTTTCAATTTCTTGAAGGTTACTGTCAGTTTCGAAATTGGATTCCATTCTTGTAAGGATCATGTTAATACTTTGCAAGCCCTGGTTGGGAAAAGGGCAGCTTCTCCTGACCTATTTGAAAATTTAGAAATCAAATGTTTTAGATGACTTATTACTTTATATAATCAAGAGCATCAAACTTATACTATTCAAAGATAAATGCTTTATTATTTACATTTCTTTTATTTGTCAATTGAATGTAAAAGGCAAAAGGGAGCATATTAACAATTAATGAAGATATCACAAAAAATTGTTAGTTTTGTATTTTCTGTACCAAGCATCATGAAGCTATGAAAACAGAAACAGCACACCACACTGTCACTCCATTTTGTCATTGCTATACCTCTTGTGTCCCTTATGCTATCATTTTTACATCCTAAGAGATTCTGAAGTGCACCCAATTTTTTGAATTAGTTACTTTCCACTTCAATGTGTAAGTAGTTCACCCTGGTAAAAACTAGACCTAAGAAAACAGGATCTTAAAGTATCTAAAAGCCTTTCAGGACAATATTTGGGTAAGATATGGATGGATAGTCATGTCATTATAGGGTAACTAATGCAGCAGGCTGCATCTTTTTAAAATCTATGTTATGAACATATTCAGTAAGAGAACACTCAGCTCTACAGACTCAAAGATGAGATTGCAAAGCTTAAACCATTCCCAATTTGCCCTGTCATCTGAGCTCTAAGTAGGTATGATTATGAATAATCAAATCTGAGGTCTTTAGTGTTGCTGTAACAGTGCCAGGGGTCAGGGAAAATCAAAGACACCTGTGGTGATATTTGTGACTGGAACCTATTAGCATGCTGAAGACAGTAAGAGTAATTACAACACAGAAACACGTTTGTGCAACAAAATAGTTCTGTGGGTAGAATTTGACCAAGAGAAGGCTGTGTGGTGGACATTTGGTTGTGAAAATGTAAATCTGTACCTAATGATGGCTGAGAACCAGGTTTCCAACCTATTACATGTGCCATTTAGCGCAGACAACATATGCCTGTTATTTTTTAGCATGAAAAGCAACCGCCATATGTTCAATGGTTATTGAGTTGTAACTAGCAGGTGTGCCTTTGCATAATAATAATGACAATGATACCTTCAGCTTCAACTCCATAATAAAGGGGCAACAGTGATTATTGGGTATTTAAATATTATAAGCAGCTAGTCTAAATAATTTATAGCAAAGATCAATTTCAACACTTAAGGTTATACTTTATTTTTTCATAATTCAGATAATTATCTCAGAGTTCCATTTTTCTCTAATGGTAATAACTCAATGGGATTTCAACTCATATAGGTGGTTGAATCCTAAATATTGGAGGCGAGTCCTCAAATTTTTCCAAAAACACTTTTGTATTATAATGCTCTGTGCTGAAAGGTGGGAGAGAGCCCTGCCATTGCTATTTGTTTTCCTTTAGCTATCTGAGTTTGGGACAGGCCTAAGTGACTGTTTCTCCTCCAGGAAAAAAACATAGAAAATGGTTCAATTTTCCCTAGTAAAGCTGTCAGCCTTAGTGACATTAAAGTGACCTTACTAACAGTGTGTTATGAATGTATCACTGTCAATATTATTCTTTTGGAAAATAGAGTGTATCCAGAGGTCAAGGGCCAGGAGAGGAAGACACAGACTGAGAAAATAATGACTATGCTATGCTCTGGAGAGAATAGTGAAAGCTGGCACTCATTTTCTTCTGGCGCATGCTACTTCATCATTAGCAGGGTACATCCTGTAGATGGTGTCCTTTTTGAAGGAGATGGACATTAACCTCATTCAGGTAATGTGTTATGTTGGGATGACATGGCAATTTGTGTAATTAGTGTCAAGTTCTTTCTATAAGGTGACAAGGTGACACCACATGTTACCGTGGAAGAATTTTCCAGAATTGATTAGAGGTTTACTTAAATTGTTAAAAACATAATTTCCTAGATGGCACTTAAATCCTGTGGAAGGATCAGGGCAAGAGGTAGGGGTGGGGAAGGAGAGAGAGGCCAAAGATTTATGAGAGGGAGAAGCAGAGGAGAAGGGAGAGAGGAGGACGAGGAATAGGAGAACAAGAGAACAAGATCAGCTTCCACAGATTCTTCAGGAAAAGTCCCTTTGTGTGTTCCCATGAGCCCCCATGCCTGCTGAAGTGCATGGAAACAGCGGGAGTGGGGGAGGGGCAGCGGGATAGAGGCTTGGGGCAGCCAGGTTTGAGAGAAGCACAACACAGGCAAAATCATCTTTCCCAATAGATCCAGACCCACAGTGACCTCTGTCATTCCGTAATCAGGACTTCATCTTCGTCTGCTATTGATCTTTGATCATTTCCAGGGACAGATTTATCCTCAAGGTGGTTTTGGAGAACAGTTGGATGGTTCACCTTGCCATCTGAATAAGGAGAGTCAGGCACCTTTATTGTTCTATCAGGATGTCGGGCAGGTTGGCACAGCCTTATCAGGCTTGGCAATCCCAAGCTAAGAAGAAATCATTTGATCACCAACTGCACGTCCCAGTGTAGCCTTCTTGGGTTTGGGATATAAACAGCTTTGAGAGTGTGCTTAGAAGAAGAGAAAGGTTTGGAAATGTTAATTTCTTAAAATACATTTTTGAAGGCTAATATAATTGCAACATGTGGAGGCGTGTTTCACTTGTGTTTGTAAAGAGTTCTGTTGGGAGATAAGGGTAAGGAAATGGTTTCTCATTTATTTACATAGTTTCAATTACACCAAATAAAACATGGTCTCATTTCCTTCAAATTCAATGTACTTCTAAAACTCAGTTTTGATAATTATGATAAAAAGGGAAGATATGAGAATATCCAGTCTGATAGACAGATAGACAATCATGTTCTCTTCAACTAACACTATGTTGTGACACAGTATATAACATTCACCTTTTGTCTTTTGATATTTGTACTGTTTATTGCAAGTCATTTGCCATGAGACAAAACATTATTGGTTTTGAACTCAAATTGATTTAGGCGACTAGATGATACACCTAAACACATGTTTTAGCCCAGTCATGACTTATTTTTAATGATTTTCTTATATAATTTGGTTTTGGAAATTGATCTGCCCTTTAAAAATAATATCAAGATTTGAAGTAATTTCACTTGCCTTTTGTTTCTGTCATGCCCATATCTTCTTCAGAGAATGCCTTCAAACATGCAACTTTTATTTAATTCAGGAATTGCTGAACATTGCCTAGACATGGGAACCTAGGCAACCAGATGAAGAATGTGGCTTGGGGAAGAGGCTGAACACAAAGAAGCTACCAAAAGCCAATGTTGTCATTTTGATTTGGAATCTCTATGAAGAACTGGGACCATCTTTGGGCATGGTCAGCCGCATAAGGCATGTAGACTCTAGATGTATCTTTCATGCCTGCTCAGTTGCTTCTTCTTTTGAACTACCTGCCTGCTTCTTTTTTCTCCTGAGGTGGTTATCAGTTCAAATCATGGAAATGAAGCTAAGGAAAGGATTTGCAGGGCTTCCAAATAGGTGTCCAGAGGAGGTTGGCTTCTTCCATCTTCTCTTCAGTTCTTGTTCTTATGATGTGATGACAAGCTCACCACAGTGCTCAGTATTGCTGGCACCACTGTAAGAGGAGTTGGAAAAGGCTAATCATAACACTCAATATTGCCAGTATATAAAACAACAGTAATGATCCTGAAATAGATACCCAATTAATAAACTAAAGTGGATTTATTTATTGGCTTCCCTTTTCTCTTGGGGAATGCTGTAAACACTGAATGCCCATACTCTTTTGAACTAATGGTGAGATACTGAAAGTAATTGTCCCTGCCTCAAATGGTTATCTATAAAACCATTCTATCAAGTTTCTCTGAAATTTATAGAGCAATTTATTGGGGTATGAGGAAGAATTATTACAATTATTTGAAAGGAGTTTTGTTTAATGTCACTTGACCCAACATAGTTATGTTGATAGGGCACTATGGCTTGTGTTAGCCCTGACATTCAAGTATCCAATATCAGTGTTCTGGTCTTAAAGAAATAACTTTTCTCCTCTTCATGTGTGTCTCATATTCATAAGGGAAATAAGAACATTGAAAGCTCTTCAGATGGGGCCATTATATCCTGCACGGTGACTCATTTGATTCTAGAGATGGGCAGCGACTAGCCTTACTGGAGAAATGCTTTCTTATTTTACTGTTTCTCTGAATGAGTGCTCTGCCTCTTCCTTTACTCTTTTACCTGATCAACCCAGCCTTCAGGTCTGACCTCAGATCCTCCGGAAGGTCTCTAGACAGTCCTCTCTTCATCTTCAACTCCAAGACGACATAGGTGTTGTGGAATATTATTTTAAGATCTGTTACATTTGTTTATGCTGTACAATATTTGTTTAATGATGCAAAGATGTGTTGCATTCTTTTATGTTGCAGGGAGAGGAAGTTCTGGAGTTATATCTCAGCAGTTAAGAGCACGTACTTATCTTGCCGAGTTGCAGAGCGTTTGAGTTTGGTTCCTGCACACACATCTGGTGGACTGTAACTCTAGCTCCATGGGATCTAATGCCCTCTTTTGACCTTTATGGGCACCGACAAGCATGTGGCACACATACAGACAAGCCAGTAAACACACATACACATAAAATAAAAGTAGTTTATACTTTTAAGAAATAATCTTTTTCTCCTCTGTGTTTGAAGATGAGAGGAATACAACTTGTGGGTTTTTAAGATAATATTTTGAATAAGGAAAAAGGAGGGACTAAAGACTGATTAGAATCCTCAGTGCTCTTTATTTCCTCCTATTATAGTAAATTATGACAGTTCTCTCATAACCTGCTGCCAATACCAGTTGATTAGAGTCTATCTATTCTCTGAAGCATGGAATACAGTTCCTGGTTATCATTTTCAGCAAGGGTTAAAGAGGCAGCACTGCTCTTGCCTGTACATGGGAAGAGACGCCATAAATTGCCATAATCCGCACATGCATGGGAAGGGAGCTCTGGAAATGTTCCGTTTTCCATTTTTAAAGTGAGGTGATTTTTTTTTCAAGTATAAGATAAGTGAATTTTTATATTTCATTTTTAGTTATTGAATTGCCTACAAAATGCATTTCAGGAGGACCTCACGCCTCCTGGAAGTTAAAAAAACAATTGTTCAATCTCAGAGTCACTTTGAGATTATTATAATTATTATTAAGTTTAGCCTTTTGGAATTTCAAGTTTTAGATGGACAGGTTTAACTTGTTTGGCTAAGCTCTCATTTAAATTCAGTCTTTCACTTCTTCCTTTTCCTACATCTTTGGGAACAGGTACAGAAAACACCTTCCCTTAAAAGGAGGAGGGACATTTCCTGCTTTATTTCTTTGTAGTCAACTCAGCATTGCCTGGGGCAGGGGAGATTACTGCCTTTTTGACTGTGGGAAGCCACATGTTGAAAACATACCATGGAAAACATACCATCTATGTCTTTCTCCTATTAACCTTGGGAAAGGTGACAGGAAATACGTTTTTCAGGACTTTGCCTGACAAGCGACTTCCTTGATTTATGTATTTCAATTTGTTTTTATTTTTTTTCTTCCAAAAAACAATTTGTTCTTTTGAAATCCTTTGATGGATTTATGTCAACCTAGGTTCAGTTTTAGTTATTTCTGTATATAAGTGGTCTAATTTGCATACTCATGTATATTGTCATCCTCGGTAGGTTATTATCTAAAGCTTGCCCTATATCGTCCAGAAAGCCTCATTTCTATCTCTCTCTCCAAATCTCATCCTCTCAGAGGATCTCCAACAAAGAAAAGGTGCCAAAATGCTCAGTTCTGGTGATCATTGCCTCCTGTGTTGTCACCAGCAGCTCAACTCTCTGCCTACGCATTTCATCTTTTGATACAAACCCAGCGTGTGGCAGGCACATCATCATGCCTAGCCTACAGGTTATATAATCTCTCTGCTTTAGTTCCTACGGGGTGTGTGACTTCTCCAACCTTGCTTGATCTATGGGACAAGAGAACTCACCTTGGAGTTGCTTTGCTCAAATAAGCCTGTTCTTTTACTTTTTAATTCGACTTTATCTGACTTACTGTGCCGGTGAAGAAACCTATTATCAGGCTACAGAAAAACCTATTAATCCCTTAAAACCTTATGATACAGGATGGTCCCTTTCACATCATTCCTTTATATATTCAGGGGGAAAATAAAAACTAAAAGTATCAATTTAGATTCCTCAATTTGAAGTGAAATGTTCAGATACCACAAAATATTAGAATATCAGAAGAATATGTATTATAACTTAGGTACTGAAATTAGCAAATTTTACTTACTTTCTTTGGGAAATGACTGTAGTTTTTAATTATGACTTAAAAATTATATTAACCCAAATGAAATAAAAAATATTCATTTTTAATCCAGGATGGTAGAGAAGTTAGAGATGGAGGAAATTAGTATATGTATTCTATACTATATGCCTTATATTGTTAATAAAATAAGTGCCATTAAAGAGCTATCATAAAAGAATTTAATCAATTACATGAGACCAATGCTGCTTTTGAACTTTCTAAATATGACAGTTTTAAGATATTGCCAAGAATAATTATTTTATTTACATGATTGTTTTATTTATATTCCATCTCTCATGGTCAAAGTGGCAATGTGTTAGGAGTGATTGAACTATTGTGTCAGCCAACGAATACTCTACAGTCCTGAGTATACTACTATTCCAGAAACACCTTCAACGTACGCTTTCCATGAACTGATCAAGCACCCATTGGACCACTTTTTATTGAGTGACAACTTGTTGGTTATTATTCTGATTTTACTAAACCCATGCTATATTCAAGAACCCTGTTATTCAGTGACAGATGGCCTACTTTACCCTGCAGAAATGCCTGATGAGAGGCCAGCTTTCATATAACCCTGCCACGTCTCTCCCTTGGTAAACTTTCATATATAGTCATCTCCCATTATTCCAAGAACATACATCTTGCCTGCCAGTACCAGGCCACCCTGAATAAACTCTTAAAATAAAAAATGCAGCTTCTCTTTGAATCTTCACAGTAATTCCCTGAGAGGCATTATTATTACTATTTTATGTATAGAGAAGCAAAGTTTATATTTAGTTGCCGAAGGTCTCATGACTAGTAATGTTCAATTAACTCTTGTCTGTATACTATCATGATGTGTGTGCTTGTATATGAACTATCTAAAATGCTCACCTCTAATGTAAGTACTATCTCACGGGAACTCCAAGGTCTCCTCAGGGGGTTATAGTATATTCTTTAATGGAAGATAACTTTTTAATATTGTATCTAATTGTAGTGAAGCAGTTATAAAATTTAGTCAGATAAACTTAAAGCCATAGATTCAGACTCCCATCTCTGTTGATTAGGCCAGGATAGGAGTTACCGCTCCATTAATTTCTTGTCTGTCTTAGATGTTTGGCCTTATTATAAAGACGGACTGGGTGCTAGGTCTGTATCTGTAAGTACAGTCCCTACTTAGATTCACTGAATAGACCTTTGCTTATCATCTTGCTAGGGTGGCCTTGCATGATCTGCCACCCTGATCCTGTAGCCACACAGAGACCCATTTCTAAAGTTAGAACTTTCTTGTATCCTACGTGGTCTCGAATTTTCTACTTGAATGCTACTTATATGATAGGTACTGGGGGTAGAGCAGAGGTTGACACGTCACTGTCACCTTTGTCTTTAACTTAGAACTTTGTCCTAAGTAATCTTTGCTTGAGAAAAAAGTTAGCTTGTTATTTTATGGTTGTTTTTGTGAGAAGTGACTGGTCCACATTAAACTCCTCCCTCAAGTATATATTTCAGAGATAATTTATGCTTTGTTAAATTTGAACTTTAATTTAGTGCCTAGGGGCTATATAGTGAAATCACTTATGATGTTCTCCAATTTTAAAGCATTTATCTAAAAGCTAGAATGTTCCATAAATGATGGAATTATTAAATTGTTAAAGAGTGACATCTAATCCTATTAGGGCAATGATGAAATCTAAGTATCTTTTAGAATGCCTAGACTTGGATTCACTGTACCTAATAAAACCTCTAAGGGAAGGTCATTACTGGAATATCTCATTGTTGTAAGCTATCATAACAATCCACAATGATAAATAAGAGAGCTTTATAAGAAAGAAAGATGGCAAAGTAACTTCAAATCTTCTTTTGTCCAGAGGTAAGAGGAAGAAAAGTTTCAGATTTTTCTACACAATTTTAGGAGGAGACATGTTATAGTAGTTGATTTTCCGGGGTTTAAGTTGTAGGTGGGGGAGGAGAATACATTTAACAAAGAAAAAAAAATGACTTTGCAGAGGCAAGATATGAGTACACAGGGCCAGAAAGACCACACTAAAATGAAAATAGAATTTAGTCAGATAGAAAATGGGGTCAAATTATACTCAGGGACAAGTTAAAGTAATCAGAGGGAAAGGGCACAATTATGAAATGGGCTCGGCAACATGGATGGCCCAATAAAGTAAAAAAATAGAAATATAAAAAGAGAATGCTTTATGTAAATTTCAGAGCCATTTAGAGTGAGTATTTCAGATAAATCTTAGTTGGAAGCATATAAAAACGAAGTTAACGAGGTAGATTGATTTTGAAAGAAAGTGAAAGACTCATTTTGTATAATGAGTGGAGACATACCAGCTTCCTCTCTCATGTTCACTGTTTTATAAGTATTTCTGGGTTATAGGGTAATGATCATTGAGGCAGACATTCATCAAAATGAAGTCAAAGTAAAATCAATCACACAATATTGGTCAAATCACTTTTCAGAGTCATTTGAAAGTAAAGATTAACAGTTAGTTTAGCAGAGGTAGTAGGAACTAAGAAACAAGTTCACCGGAAGCCCAGTGCTGGGTTATTGGTATTGGTGTCATCAAGAATTACAGCTATGAATGCCTGGGATCCCCTCAAGAGACAAGTCCCTTGCAAATCTTAAAAAGACTCCCGTTAATGTAGATATCTTATTCCCTTCCCCAATAACCACCCTTCCTCC
>JAQHUG010000072.1:7161152-7215931 GCA_028555095.1 Dicrostonyx torquatus
AAAAAAAAGAATTACAGCTATACATGCAGAGGATCTCAGGTCTGATGTTGCAGATTTATGCCTGTCTTGCTGATTACTCCTGCCAGTTCTATGTGTTGCAGTATGGTGATAGGAATCCTGAAAATAAGACAAAAGTTCCCGCTAACTAAGAGGTTGAGAAAGACTGACAAGAAGTATTTGTTTCTTTGTCACTAAAGATTGCTCTACATTATTCTTGTGTCCCCAAATCCATACTCCCACTTTATTTCAGAAAGAGAGGTAGACATATGCATTTTTCAGGAGGCTGTGTAACAGGAGAGAAAGAAGTTGAAATCAACCCCAGCTTAGTGTTGGTTTGTTCCAAAGGCCAGTGTCTTGGCATTTCCCAGGTGAACCACCTCTGCCAAGCAGAGCTCTGCATTACAGTGTCTTTACTCAGGGCTTCTAGACTTCAAGACTCTCGTTACCAGAGAGGATGTCACTCCAGCATGGTGCATCTTTCCCAAAGGACAAGAGGGATGTCCAAAGACACTCGGCGTATTGTATTTCATCTGATCCTAAGATTTTCATCTGGAACTTGTATCTCTTATTTAGAAATCAAAACAAAGAGATAACCAATAACTTATCCCCCCTCAAAAAAGGGAAAATTTTTTTCCTACATATATTTTCTCCTATAAAAATATCAAAGTCAATTTACTTCAACTTTATTTATTAGCTAATAAATTTGGCTCTTCTATAGTTTTGGATGAAAAATGAGTGGTACTCAATGTCAGCAATTTGACAAAATCTTTAGAAAAAGAGAGATCTATGAATTCCAACAACAGTGCTGCTTTGCTACTGTGGTCCTGTGTGGTACTGCAGTACCCTGGGCAGCATTGCTCAGTCAGTGTTAATCACTGGCTAGGAGGTCATTAGGATGTATGGGTATTGAGCAAATGCCCCTGGGTTTCACACCATGAGTGAAACATCTTCAATGTGCATTCATTGAGGAACAGTGTTCGACCCTGTAAGTCCTCATTCAGTAGCTCTGATCACTTACACATCTAGAAATACTTGAATACAGTGAGATCGGGAAAAGAGCTCATTAACTGTGTATCACCAGGAACTAGATGAATGGGAAATTCATTCACAAAATCCATTCTGCACTTTTCTAGGTAGAAGGGGCCTGCTTCTCACAACCCTTCCAGTTTTGTCCTTAGACTCGTTTCCTTTGCATACTGAAATAGCTTCGTTCTTATTTCAGCTATGTCAGATGTATTCGTGAAACTTCAGCCCTGGGGAAGTTCAACTCTTAGTTCCTTACAGCAGTCTTGTTTCAAAACCCAGTTTAGAATAAACAAGAGTCTTTTTGTTATGGTTTAGATGTTTTTCTTGTGACAGTTCTGTTTTCAGCATTTCTCTTCTTGTATTTGGTGACAAACTATGAGACATAAAGTAAAAAGCCTGGAGTGTTCTCGAGAGATTTTGTTTTATTTGCACGTGAAAACTCAACCACTGAAAACCAGCCACCAAGAGAGGCTGAAGGTAGTGAGGAATCAGGACAGGTAGATCATTTCCACTCAGACTTTTGGGAAAACATAAGGCTGAAATGTTGAAACAAGGGTGCAGTGCTTGTCATGGTAGCAAAGAATTGCTCTCAGGGTGCTTTGAAAACCATACTGTGACCCCTGGGAGTTAACATCAAAGGAAAGTTATCTCTCTTTCTGGTCCCACATTCACAAAAATTCAGCAGCCCCAAAACCTCTTCCCCTGAATATTTAAGCAACACCATTCATTATATTGTAGCCCAAAACAGGTCTTTGAGATTTTTCTCTGTCTTCAGGGAAAGATATTTGGTTTTATAACATTTTATACATAGTGATCAAAAATTGATTCAGCAATATAAGAGTTTAAAAATAACAATGGCTTTAACTTTTGTACCAAAAATGTAAGGTTTCACAAGCATCTTATACTAGGTTCAACCCTAGCAAAAGGTGTGACCGTAGTTCGCCTCACTCACACACTGTAAATATGGAGACAGGACAAAGAAGAAAGAAGCAGACTCAGACACACAGACTCTGCTAAAGCTGTCTTTCTAAAGGATTGAGATTGAGGAGGGGTTTTTAGTTCTCTGTTCACAGAGACAGTAATAGGACTGGGATTGAAAACCAATAGGGAACTTATCTGGTAGCACATGACTGTAATATTAACTAACCAGGATTGCAAAGGAAGCACCGCCTGAGTGCTATAGTGAGTTTGTCTGCCTTCAAAATTCAAAACCAAACAAAATACAAAAGCACCAAGTTTGGGTGAAGCTCAGTGGCAGACTCCTTGTTTAGCACAAGTGAGCCACTGACTCCCACCTCCAGCACCATGAAAGAGAAGAAAAATAACAGCCAAGGAGGAAATCCAGTGCTAGGCTTCCTTCTGGGAAGCAGTTCTAAACATCCACAGAGACCAGCATGTCTTTACACATCCTGTCACCCCCCGCATCAGAGCAGAGAATCCATAAAACAGCCTGACTTTCGTGAAGCTGTCACAGGAAGTTGGCTGCTGTGCAGAGGGGTTGCTGTGTGTTGAAATACACCCAAAGTGACAGACTATGGCAGATACTGGGGGGATCTGTGGTCTCTGCTTGTGAAAATGGTTGCCTCCATCTGAACTTCAATCCTTATAAAGTATCTCCTTTTAAGGTATGTCCTTTTCTTGTCTCTTTGTTTGGCCCCCTGCTCCTTGATCCATCACTTAATAGGTGATTTCCTACTGGAGTCCTTGATCAATATGCACAGCCGTTTTCATTACATGACGAAACTAAAAGGGCCCTTGGCAGGTCATCCAGTTTAATTGAATCTTGCTCATGTTTTTGGCACAGTTTTCATTTTATGAATGAAAGACAAAGCCTCCCATGATGCTTTGCATTTCTACAAATTCAGGTGAGCAAGTATGTCCTTAGGGTGTACTCCAGGGTTATATGTGACGTTGGCATTTGTTTAACAGTGGCATGTGGTAGAGGAGTCCTAACAATTGACAGTCATGTTCTTTTGTATGTCATGCTGACATATATATTATATTATATTATATTATATTATATTAACATAATATATAAATTATATTTTATGTACAAATTTTGAGAGCTAAGTTTAGAGTCATTACATTCCAAAGCACAAATGCCTTTACTTTTTTTATTAGTGTCTCTCAGGTTTCAACATGCAAACAGCTTGTTGTAGAGCAAAATAGTAGAACCCTTGGTGATATCCTGGTGGCACTCTAAAATACAGGTCTTACAAATTTTCTGTTTCTCTGAACTCAGCATCTCCCTTCTAGATCTTCACTAAGAAAATCACAACCAACAAAAAGCATATACGGAAGAGAGAACATGTCCCAGAATTGTCATTTTCATGAAAAAAAAAATCCCAGGGAATCAAAGAACTTACCCTGTAGCCACATATGCAATGGATGCCCTTGGGGACCAGGTGGGGCTGAAGCCGAATTGGCATCGGTTTCTCCCATCTCTTTCAAGAGCCCAGGGCGAAGGGATAACTCTTTTATCCAGGAGCACAGATTCTGGGGAAGGCTTGTGCTACCTCCCAATGACACAGATGGAATTTAGAGCAAGAATGCCTAGACCTGGGTGGCTAAACTCCTAGGAACAAGTTCATCATTTTTTCTTCTTGAGAGTATCTTTCTCAAGAATGATGAGGGGATCTTAATTGTTGAGGTGGTTAAAAAATGGAAATGCTTCTTGATTAATTATCATGAGCTAAACAAGGAATGTAGGTCGTCCTTGTGTGGAAACCATGTGGGGGATATGTAGACATACCTTCGGCAACTTCTCTGGACTTGATGATTCTGACATCTCACAGCGACTCCAGACACCCAGAGGATGGATTTTAGAGCAGAGGCAGGAGCTCATATGAATGGATTTCTGGACTGTGTTTCTGGGAGAAATTGGATTCTTCTTGAGAAATGAGAAAAGTCTGCTTTAGTCCTCCTTCCTTTTCTAGAGTTTTAATGCAAGAATACATGTCATGTGTCTACAGGGAAATTCCCCGAAGAACTGGAGATAGCTGTGTATTTCTCAACACAAATTTCTCAGAATAAGTTTTTGGGATTTTAGGGGAAAGATGGATATTCAGATAGAGACTAACTTTGATTTGTGTCCTGTGTGTCTGTTACTAATGGACTTAGGTAATGGATTCAGTTCCTCTGTCTTCAATAAAGCTGCCCAAACTCAAACCTTCAAGGAAAAGGGTAATTGATCATAGAAGTATCTAGAGCTTGCACCAATTAAAAATAACTTCTTCATATGATATGCTGAATAATTTCTCAAAAATCTAAAACTATTTTTTAAAGGGCAAGATATTACAGAAAAATGAGCCTAAGCTAGGACGTGCCTCATGGAAACTGTTTAAGATGGCTAAGGCTACACAGTATTTCTGTCCATCTAAACCTACCAAGGTGATAATAGCTACCTACCTGATTATGAACATCAAAGGAAATGACCATTCAATGACAGTTGAAAGCTGGTCCAAAGCCTTTGTTCAATTAAGGACCAAGCAACATATTCTAACTTGATAGTTTATGCACTTTGGTATCTTTGATTATTTCATTTAGAATATTGAGTACTTTACATGTAATAGTGAGTACAAGTTAACTGGCTAAAATATGAAAAATTTATGTGACTGGTATAGGTGATATACCAAACCCTCATAGTTATGAATTAAAACAGTAAATCTCAACCAGTTTTAAAAATATTCAAGAGCTAGACATTTAAAACAGTTTTCATATTGTTTTGATATAGTATTTCAATTATAAAAGTAGCTCTTTCCATTTCAACATTATCTACTACAAAATTCACTTCTGCCTGTGTAATCTTACTCTTTTTTGTTATTGTTATTTATTTTTCAAGATTATATATTAATTACAACTTTTCTCCATTCTCTATCCTTCTTCAAAAGACACTCCTGCTCTCCCTCAAATTGTGACCTCATTTTCCTTCAGTTATTTCCTTCATATACGTATTTGGATATATGTATGTATTCTTAAATATAACCTGTTGAAGAGTCCATATAATGTTACTTGTATGTGTGTTTTCAGGGCTGAGTATTTGATATTAGGATACTAATTGGTGTGCTCTTCCCTGAAGAAGGCCATCTCTACCCTTCCCAGC
This sequence comes from Dicrostonyx torquatus, assembly GCA_028555095.1. Classification (NCBI taxonomy): domain Eukaryota; kingdom Metazoa; phylum Chordata; class Mammalia; order Rodentia; family Cricetidae; genus Dicrostonyx; species Dicrostonyx torquatus. The sequence goes on from JAQHUG010000072.1 coordinate 7,166,281, forward strand.
TTTCCTCTCTGCAGTTCAGCATGTTCATTGGTGTCCTTGTTCAACTCACTTTTGGGCAGTCATGTCGGTGAGAATTTATGCTCTATAACTTCTGATGTTACCAAGAGACACAATCTTACAACTCACTCTCTGATCATCTGGCTCCTACAAAATCAATCTATACACAGCTCCTTCTTTCTTTCCTTCCTTCCTTCTCTCCCTCTCTCCTTCCTTTCTTTATTTTTCACTTATTTTTAAGAGTTATTTATTTAGTTATTTTACAGCCCAGTCACAGTTTCCCCTTCTCCCAGTCTCTTCCCTGATTCCCTTCTCTGATCTTATCCCCAAGTCTACTCCTCCTCCATTTCTGTTAAGGACAGGGCAGGTCTCCCATGGATATCAGTAAAATATGCCATATCAAGTTTCACCAAAACTAAGCATTTCCTCATCTACTAAGACTGGGATAGGTGACCCAGTATGAGGATTAGAGTCCTAAAAGCCAGTAGAAGAGTCATAGACAGCCCCTGTGCCCACTGTTAGAATTGCCACAAGAGGACCAAACTGCACAACTGTAGTATATATGTAGAGTGCCTAAGTCTGTCCACACAGGCTCTCTAGTTGTTAGTTCAGTCTCTGTGAGCCCCTGTGAGCCCAGGTTAGATGTTTCTGTAAGTTTTCCTGTGTTGCCCTTCACCCTTCTGGCCCCTACAATCCTTTCATCTCCTCTTTTGCACAATTCCCCAGGTTCTGCCAAATGTTTGGCTATGGGTCTGCCTCTGTTTCCATCAGTTGCTGGATGAAACCTTTCTGATGACAGTTGGGCTAGGCATCAATCTGTGTGTTTAGCAGACTATTGTTAAGCATCATTACATTGACACTTTTTTTTTCTCCAGTCATGTTTGGTTCTATCCAAGGTCTCTGGGTCATCCAGCATACGGGTCCTGGCTCTCCACAGTGTCATGTGTGGGCTTACTCTCCTGGAATGATTTTAGGCTAGACTAGTCATTGATTGGGCACTTCCTCTATCTCAATGCCACCCTTTCCCCAGCACATCCCATAGGCAGTACAGATTGTAGATTGAAGGTTATGTGACTGGGTTGAGAAGCAGCTGAAACTGGAGTATTGACACTACTTTCCCAGATATTATTGCCACTGTTGCATTTAAAATGGTGTGGGGAAGGTCAAGACTGAACTAAAGAATGACTGGAGCTGACTGGAGAGACTCTTCATATAGCAGGTGTGGCTGCATGCTCTTGTCTCAGCACTCAGGAGGCTGACGGATTGTGTTTGTGAGCTGAGGCCAGTCTGGGTTACAGCGTGAGTGTAAGACCAGCTTTGGCTATAGAATGAGACTCTGTCTAAAGAAAAAGAGAGAAGAAGAGAGTGAGGGAGGAGAGGGAAGGACAGATGGAAGAGAAGGATGGAGGGACAGAAAAAGAATGCAAGGAAGAGAGAGACTGAAATTAGCATTAAGACCACTAAGGAACAAACTTTAACTCCAATAATGTTTCTGATGAGAAGAGCAGCAAATAAGAATATACTCTTAAGATGTGCACTACTATCTTTAATTATCTACTTAGGGGATATATATTGTGGAAAAAAATATATTGTGAAAGCCTGATGGCCTTATCACGAGGAAAGCCAATGATTTTTATGTGGAAGGCCACTCAAACTCTAATGACACTAGCAGAACATTTTTTTGTGATTAATTGTTGAGCATTATAACAAACAACATACTGTATGACATATTTCTTGTCTGGTATAGAAATGCAGTTATATATGCTTCAGGGTAGGGATAACTTAGAAATTATCTGCTTTAAAACATCAACACTTCATTTGCTTGTAATCTGTATAGAATACTATACTGATTCTTTTATTCTTATGACTCTATGTATATACAGCATAGAAACAATATCCATAGTACTGTGAAATATATATATATATATACGGATTTTTACATGCAAATACAAATAAGGTGACTAAAATAGGAAACATTTTAAGATTTGTTGGGGTAAATGTAGGAAATAATGCAAGCACTTTTAGTTTTTGATTAGAGATGCATATATATATATATAATGTATGATATCAATGCAACTATTGATACTAGAAGTATATTACTAGTATCTTATGTTTCATATTATAGGTACTGTGATGAGTACACATAGTAATCGAGCTGCTATGCTTAGGTATGAAGACACTACTACTCTGAGTATTGTATTTGTGCCCAATATATTAAGCTTGTTAGAAAGTTTTACTGCTTTGTCTACACCATTCTAGAAGCGTATACCTTATACTTGTACCTTGTTTTGTAACTCATGCTTTTTCATAGATTTCATGTTATGCAATAAATGCTATCAATTAGAGCTGTGGCTCTTAACAAGGACAATCTCCATCTGAGGATATGGATATTTTACATATGGATAGGAATTCTGTTACCACAATGATTGGTAAAGAGAAGGAATGCCAGATGCCCTGTCAATATACTTGAAAATCATTCTCAGAAAGGAATTACCTTTCCTCTCATAAAATGCCTGAGTGATCCTCTGGATTTGCATATAAGTGAACAACCTGTTCATAATTGCCTGAGCTGAGATTTAATTTCTTCTTAGCTGAAAACCCAAAGTGCTGTTTCCACAACCTGAGCGTGCTCTGAGCTGCCTTGAAAGATACTCATCAGAGTTGATTATACTTCACTTCAGTGTGTTGAGAAGTTCTCAGAGATGCCCAGCTTTTCAGAGGAGGGCGTACCCAAATGCACCCCTGCCTGAGGTACTTACGTTACAAATGCCAAGAAGTTCATCAGTTGCATGTAAACTGCATTGTTGCATTACTGACAATAATCATGGGTAGAAGCATCAAGGACTTCATTACATTTTCTAATGTTTCTGACCATGTTTCAGGTGTGCCCATCTTTTATTACAAATGGACATCCTTTATATTACCCTTAGCAAATTGTTATTGGTATTTAAATTATATGTATATCAGTTATATTCTCTCAATTTTAACTTTTTTAAAATTAATTTAATTAAAATTCATAGGTGATACAACTTACCATAGCTTGTGATATTGAAATAATTAATACATATTCACAAGTAAGTTTGAGAAGGCTTAGCATAGGCGGCAAGCATTGTGAACAATCGCTACATCTGGAAGCACAGTCAGACCTGTGGTTTATGGAGGGATATAACAGCATACACAGCTGTGAAGGGAAGTGTGTACTCAAGGTCTCAGTTGATCTCCTGGAGGCCTGTTGTATTAAGCATCTCCATTTGATGGTACCTATTGTTAAGGCCACTTCCTTCCTGTAAGTAGACCAATCGTGTGTGGCTATTTCTCCTACATGACCAGTCTGTAAGCAAGATAGGCATTGCAGTCTTATGAACATAGTCGTGAATTCGATACTCAATCATCTTTTCTGTATTCTGTTGCTAATGACAAGTTACAGATTCCAGTCTTCATCAGGGTAAGAGGGTTGTCCAACAAAACGTGGTGACTAGCACACAAGGATAATAGTGAACCATCGGTCTAGCCCAGTCAGCTACAGAGACAGTGTTGGATGGAGAGGCTGAACTGTTGTGTTTTAGACAATGGCTTAAGATGTTTCCATGTTGGCTTAACAATTATTCTATCCCGAACTATAAAGGCCATTGAACTCGGAGAGGAAGGAGATCTAGATGGCTAGCAAAGTCTTTTGAGACTGCAAAGTCTTTGCTCATCTCAAGCGTATTTAATCTAATAAGGTTTTCTGAAGCATTTGGGTGTAGTGATGGATCATCCTCATTTCATGTAACTCAGTCTTTTTTATACAGATTACCAACTGGCTCCCAGGTTATTCAAAATTAGAACCAAGGGAAAATATGTAGAGATCAGCTATACAGTTGCCTGATCAAAACCTGAAGAAATACAGCACCAACAGAAGGGGACTGTTTCACAGGGCCCCACCTATAGATAAAGAATTATAGGCAAATAAGGAATGCTGAGAACAGGAGACAAGGTCTTCCCTAGGGATAAGAGGGATAAGTCCCCTAATTGGTTACTCAATACCAACCATCAACACTAAGCAGACTTAGCAGGGTGCGTGAGTGTGTGTCCCAGAGAGAGAGAGAAAGAAAATAGAGACTGTGATTTCAAAAAGGAGCAAAGAGATGGATATATAAGAGGGATGGAGAGAGGACAGAGAATGAAATAGATGATGTAATTGTATTTCAGTTTTTTTAAAAATGAAAATAAAATAGAGAGAACATTTTAAGATTTTAATTTATGTATATGCTATAAATGTTTATTAGGTACCTGTTATGTGTTAGATATTGTTTAAATTTATTAATTAATTTGTGGAGGTATGGGTACGCACACACTTGTGAGGGAATGTCAGTGTGAACACAAGTTTTATGTGCCAAAATTTGCATATGGAAGTCAGAGAACAATTTTTCAGGAGTAGTCTCTCTCCTTTCACATTGTTTTTGAGGCAGGAACTCTCTTTTGCTTGTCACTGCTATTATCTTCTCTTCCCATGAAAACACATCTGTCCCACAGCATCCAGATTTTCATGTGAATTCTAGGGATCTGATGCACATCGTCCATTTTTTATGGCCGTCACTTTCAACTGCTGTGGCATCTTTTATGCCCCTAGCCTTTGTTTCAAAGTGAGAGACAGGGATTCCACCCCTTTGAGGCACGTGGTAGGTGTCAGGTGTGATAGGAACCACAGGGTCCTCTAGTACAATGTATAGAGCAAGCAATGTGTGAGGGGCATGGGTTCTGAAAAAAACGCAGTTGTTGAAAGTATATCTTAGCTTACAGTTGTTACTCTCTGTGATCCTTTATTTCTTCAAGTGAATAATTGTGCTTAAGATTATTATCCTCACAGAATTTCTCTGGTGATTTTAAAAGCAGCCAGTGCATATGGGTGATCAGTGTTAAATGTCTTGCTCTTTTGTCAGACAGACAGTTATAAATTAGCTATCGAGGGAGACTTAAATATTTAACGTGAGCTACAAAGTTATGCAAAAGTTACAAATACCAAATATTTAACTAATCGCCTGGGACAAAATCGTTTTAGTTATGTGCAGTTTATTTTCTACTATTGTCATTATAAGGTCTCTCAATCATCTTCAGAGCCTCCTGTTTATTATTGGACGATGGCAAGCACATCCTAATTGCCCATTTACACAAAAGACTTAAGTGATTCAAAGAATTTTTACTTGACAGCATAAATAATAGTCCCTTTGAAAAATGTGTGCATGGAAATATAAGTCAACTGACTGGAACATACATACTTACCTGTTTCGAACTCACCTAGTGTTTCTTGCACAGTTTATGCTGATAGAATGATGGGGAATGAGGGGCAGAGTCTCTCAACCATATAGCAATTTAGAACATTCATTCATTCATTCATGTAACTAATAAACACTTAAATTTTCTATTTAGGGCTCTGAGTATTGAAAAACTATTGAGGATCATGCATGTAACGTTTGACAGATATAGATGATAGGTTTATTTGGAGGAAGTGTATATGCAGAACAAGTAAAATAACCCGACATTCTTGATTGGCAACTCACATGTACAGTTTTTCCTTTGTGCAATGGGATGTATGGGAGAGGGCTACCATATCACAGAACATTCTTACATTCTGCTGTTCAGTTCTCTGTGAGGTACCTCAGATTTTGCCGTTTACAGTAACTGTTAGGTTGAGTTCCCATCAATTTTGGGGTATAAATGAATCCTAGTCTTTGCAAGGAAAGACTGTTAATTCATTCATGTGTTTACAAACTTTGACTAAGGAAACTCAATAGAATTTTGCATTTTTTAATCTGTAATTATTTAGTACTTCTGTTTGGCCCTTAGGATAAATATGCAGGTGCATTTAATTTGTTTGCACATCTTTGTTAGCTCATAGCTTCTTGATGGGCACACACAGTGGTCTCTGTATGTAGCACTTAGTTACAAAAAGTTTGGTGGCTCTTACAATCTTTTTGCTCCCTCTTTCATGGTGTTCCTTGAGTCATGTATGCAGGAGCTATGCTGTACATAGATTGACTGTGATTAGGCTCCCCAGAATCCAATAATACTGATTTTGTGTCCCGTTATAATTTCTGTAATTGCTGTAGAGAGTAGGGATTTTGGGGTAGGAAGAGGTTGTAGTTACAGTCATATATGAGTATAAGGGTACAATATACAATATAGGTAAGGAAATATGCTAGTCTACAAAGTGGTGGTAGTAGATTCTCTTCTAAGGTCCACGGTCTTACTAACCCTGGGTGGTTAAGTGGGTTTCTACTACCAGGTGTGATTGCATCTGCTGCGAGACATCCTTCCTTCCATATGACTGTGTAAACAAGACTTGAACAATGATAGTGTCAAGAGACATGCTAACATAGAAATGTGGAGAGTCACACGGGGTCCTACTCCTAGACAAAGAATAACAGGCAACTAATGACTGTTGGAAAGGAAGGGCTAGTCTCTCCTAAGGATGAATCTGCTGACTTGTTCTCCAATATAGTGTGGGAAGGCTTGAAATTATATATACACACTAACAACAAAAATGGACTCAGCAGTTTGTGTGAATATATATAAATATATGTGTGAATGTGTACATATACCACAACAATAAAGTAAAAGAGGCTATCAATATATCTTATAAATATATAAGTGGACATAGAATTGTTGAAGTGGGAGATATGTGGGGAGCCGGAAAAGGAAAGAGAAGTGGGAAATATAATTATATTTTAATTAAAATGCATCTAAATTAAAAAAATATTTTGGTGGTTATTGCTAAGGTTTTGAAAATGAATAGGCCCCTTGCCTTTCTTCCTTTTAGTATCTGATAAAATTTGACAGGTTTCTGTTTCTTTTAAAGACTTTTTATAAAACCATTTATAGTTACATGTATCTGTGAAAATCTGTGTGTGGGCTTGCACCTATGTGTGCTGGTGGCCATGGAGGCAAGAAGCATTGCCCTGGAATGGAGTGTCAGTCTGTAAACTGCCTGATGGGTGCTGGGAACAGATCTTGTCAAGAGCAGTCAACACTCTTACTGCTGTCTCTTCAATCCTGGTTTCTAATCCTTTGAGACATTAGGAATGCTTCTTGCAAGTTTTAAGGACGTTGTGTTTGACACTAGTGATTAATATTTTGAAATCTTATGTAAAATACACTCTGGTGCTTTAATATTCTTTGGACCCTGGAGGTAGTAATATATAATGGAAACTCCAACTCCAGACACCATGTAAAGTTTCTTAGGTAAAAATAGGTGGTAGAAATAGGTCTTCTATCGCTCTAACAAAGAGCCCATGGCTGTTTAATCCGCGATAAGCAAAACTGATGCCAGAAGGAAGGTACATATGGCCTGGCAGCTGACCCAGAGCCAGGACTCCTTTCTTCCTACATTATTTTCAGTCACTGACCCCACAAGGTACCTTGGTGCATTTGTCTTTTCTCCTCCTCCATGTATTGTGACCATTCCCTGATTTCCATCTTTACTTTCTGCCAAAATGATATTTGAGTAGTTATCTGTAAAATTTAAGTACACATGTATAAATAGGAAGAACACAGCTCTGAGTTCATCTGGAAAGTCAGAACATATGGAAATAGACACATATTTATTCTATAATTTTGAGGTTGACGGATTAGCATTTAGATCATTTGAGCTGCTTATAGACTACACAGACTGACTACTACATTCATCTGTCTTGTATGCCTTTGGAATATGGCAATTCATGTATTTTTCTTACTATTTCTGTGATAGTCAATGATACCATTGAAGAAAATAGAAAGGAGAAATAAGAGCTCAAAGCATAGTGTGGATTAATGTAAGAGAGAGACTAGAACATAAAGAAGGCACGAGGTTTGTGAAGTCATTCAGAATAACTAGGGGATTGCAAAGTTGGTTCCCAATTTAATAATCCAGTGCTTGGGAGATATGTAGATATCTATGGGAGATATTTTGGTCACCTAAAATGAGTTAAATAAGGGACAAATCAAAAACATGTTCTAGAATGTATCGTCAGCTACTGAATTTAATTCTGCCAGTGGATGTAAAATCACACAGCCTGATATGATTTTGACTAGGTCCAGGTTTGTGTCAAATCAGGAATGAATACTTCATGCTCTAAAATTATGATTTCAAAACAAAAGACTTTAAAGTAATTAGCTTTTAAATTTCATCCTGATATCTCAAAAGGGTGGCTGTGGGGATAATAGTTCAGTATATTAATAGTAAAAGAACATGACACAAACCGAGGTGTAGAGAGATAAGATCCTGTTTATAAAATATATTTAGATACAGAGGATGTTGTGCTGTGGAAGGCTATTACTGGAAGAAAATGCTCACTGCCTAATTTTAACTTCTGTTTGCATTGCTTTTGCTATTGACATATTTGGTTAATAAACTCCTGCTAAGAATTCTATTTGTCTATCAAAATAAAATGTCTGTAATTCATTATAAGAGAATAGATGGCATGCATGCGTTCTGCTACAGTGACAATGGCGAGCTTTGTCTAGGTAAATGTGTGTGTAGGAACACGCTGCAGATAACATTCTGTGACATCAGCATGCATACTTGTTCCAAGCAGCAGCAAAACCAGGGAAAAGCCTGGGAAATGCACTCATTTTGTAATTTAAAAGTATTAGAATAAATATAGGAATCATTTTTTCCTCTTTTTTCCTTTCATGTGCCTTCTCTTTGCCCCGCTCTGCCTAACTCCCTATTTCCTTTCATTCTCCCTCATTTCTTAAGTTTTCCAGGCTGGCTTTAAAATCCCAGGGGTCAAGGAATGCTCTTACCTGAGCTCTTTAAGTGACTAGGATTATAAAGGTACCAACTATGGCATCCACATTGTATAAAAGGTATTTTCATCATGGCACTGTACTACTTAATTCTTTACTTTTCTTGAATTAGTGAAGTGGTAAAATTAGGCTATTTACTGATATTAAGGAGGAAAAGAATACACCATGCACAAATTATAGTTCAGTACAAATTGTTCATATATACCAAGAAGTATAGTCAATTAATCAGAAGTAAGAAACTATATACATAAAGTTGCTTTGTTCATAAATAATGTTTTTATTTTTGCTTGGGAAAAGAGTAAAACCTGTTAAGGGACTAGAGAAAATACAAGGTGGGTGTAATATAACAGTACATTCCTCAATAAAGAAAACTAAAATGTGTCCCGTTACCTGATTTTCATATCTGGAGTTAATATAATAGCTTTTTCAAGCCTAATTTCTAATCACTTGGTGGTTAGCAAAAATAATAGTGTAGAAGATTATGTTTTTTTTCTCCTCATAGGAAAAACATATTTTCATTATTAAAAATAAGGAATATATAGGCAATTTAACGAAAGCAAGTGGCCATTTACAGTGCATTCTGTAGAGACAATTAGTGTTAATGTCTTAGCATAACTCCTTCTGTCTTAATTGCTGTGGTAATTTTACATTATTATTTTAATGTAATATATGAAAAATGGTTAATTCTTTGCATGATTACAAAATAAATTCAAGTTCAATTTTGGAGAAAAATAAGTAAATTTTCAAAATGATGTAAAGATTATTTAAGTTTCTAGAAAACAGGAACTACTGTTGATGACAAGGTAGATGGTCAAGCTTGCTAAAAGGAGGAGGAAACCCAGTGGCAGCCAGAATTTCCTGGCCTCCTTTGAATGGATTGTGTAGTAGTCTGCCCTAACTGAAACCACTTTCTAAAGCAAAGTCTTGGATGCATTCTGTGGGAGCGGTGCTGATGGAGCACAAACATCTGCTGGACACAGGCATCCCCAGCATCAAGGATTTGGATACAGGCCTTCTGACCACTAGGTCTGAGGTCTGGGGAGACCTTACCTCAGGCTTTGACTGTTCCTTCCTGGAGAGGACTGAGAGTGATAGACAGTAATCCCAGCTTCAGGTGATTTTCTTTCTCATGGAGACTCCATGGAGACATTACGTGGGTGCAGAGAATTGCATGCCCTCCTCTTGGCTTCCCTGGTCTCTCGGCTGCTCTTCTGCAGAATGGCTTCCTCATTTTCCCATCGCAGGAGTTGCTCAGGATATAACGCCACATTCCTCAGGTTTAGATCAGCAAATGTAATCAATAAATAGATCTCTTCATTGTTTTCCACTTAAGACCATGAGTCTGTTCATTACTTTTATTCAGTTTTCTGTTCCAGAAAAGGCTGAATATAAGTACCCAGAGGAAAGAGATAGCAGATGGTTTTCCTGTGATACAACCTAACATAACAATTCATAAAATCAGTAATGACAGCCACATATAAGATAAAAACGGACTTGATGTAAACCGTTCTAAGATGTCTTGGTCCTAGAGTGAGATGGGGTAAGGATAGCATGTGAATATATATCAATCAATTATGGTTTTAATGTTTTTTGATGTGTGTGGGAATTTTGCCTGCATATATGTTTGTACACCAAGTTCATGCCTGATGGCCAGGAGAGGGTGTCAGATTCTATGGTATTGGAGATGGTCATGAGCCACTATATGGGTGCTGAGACTCAATCCAGTTCTTGTAGAAGAGCAGGTAGGGCTCTCAGCTGCCAAGCCTTCTCTCCAGCTCCAACTGAGATCATTTTAATTTTCAGTTATCATTATCTGAGATTTATTTCCTCAACTCTGTGACACCGATATAGGGAGGCTGTGAATAATTTCAGAGTGGAAGTCATCCCTATTTCAGGGTGAAGTGTATCAGTGTGTTGCTTGTCCTGTAGCTACGATCAGAGATAACTCGCGTGGGTGGTAGATGATGAGTGGTAAGGAAAGGAGCTGAACAGGCGAACATGGAGGGGTCTCAGAGGAGTTTTCAGAATGATTCAAGTCTATCTGAGAAACTGGGACTTGATGTCATTTTGTGTGAGGAAAAGTGGATGTGAGGGTCTTTCATGAGAGCCAAACATGAAGTTTCTAGATGGGGAACACTGACCAGACCAGCTGTTCTGAAATAATATGGGAATAGAAATAGATCTTATAGGACTTATATTATCAGGAGAGATATGTCCCAGTCATAAGAATTAAGTGTTGAGAAGTTTCACAAGTAGTACCAAATCATTTTGGGAAAATTAGGTTAGTCATTTGTGTATACATATTTAAGAAAATAGATAAACATATACTATAATATGCAAAAGTATTTCTGCATTTTTATGTGCATACTTGTGTATGCACATATGCAAATCTATCTGCATTCACTGCCAGGTTAGACTATTGAGTGCAGCAGCCCAATTAACTCTAAGATTGCCTCTCCAGGGAACCCACTGCTGGGTGTCTTCAGATCCAGTTCTAGAAGGTTTAAGATTATAGATAGTAAGTACTGGAATACAGGAGAACCTTTGTCACAAGCCTCGCACCATGGCAGCAACAAGGTGATGGAGTTTAGCAGAGGAAAGACAACGCAGTGTGAGTCTTCTCTGTCTACATTCTGAACCAAGACAGTTTGGACATTTACAATTTACATTTTCTTTCCTTTGTTGACAGAGAAGTGCATCAAGCAGGCTACACATTTCTCTGAGAGCAGCGATGCATTTCACAGTGTTGACGACTGTCCAATTGACTTTTTTAGGCTTTCAGAATTCTGAATTGTCTTCTCTTGAATAGGCCAGCACATTTTTCTCTTCATTGTTTCTATTTAAACTGCAAAAAAGGACCACCTACTTTAAAAATATTTATTGTATGCAAATAGATAAGCCCTCAAGTCTACTTTTTCTCTATAAAACAAAAATAATAAATAGCAGTAATCTATAAAAGACGCTTTGGATACAATTATTAGATGCTCTGGGACCTTCTTGTGGCAGATCCTATTTACCCACATCATTAATAAATCTTTTATCAGCATAACACATTTATTCATCTGCTGATAATTCCTTTCTGACTTACATGCTCATCCCTTCTTTTGATGAAAACCATCAAAATGAAACTAGGGCACATAAGGAAATCCCATGGCCTAATGGGAGTGAAACATTTGGTTGTATTCTATTCCCATTACCATAAAGCCTCGTGACTTACTGGATACCTGTCACTAAATGATGCAATGAGAATTTTGACGGTTGAAATACAAAGTCTTTTTAAAAACAAATTATCATTAAAAGTAATGGGTTTTCTCATAGCATTTTTATGTCCATATGACATTATTCCTTGTTTTATTCTTCCTTTCCCATTGTCCTCTCCCATTAGCCTGTCCCTCTCTTCCTGGTTACCTTCCATTAATCCGATGGTCTTCTGTTTCAGGTCATATATATAAATATTCCATAGCCCTCCTTGCCCCACTCCCTTAAGGGTTCTGCCCCTACCCTTCATAGCTTCCTTTCTACTTTTTCTGTCATGTGTGTGAGTGTATGTTTGTGATGGGATTGGTGAAATCAATAGATAAGTGTATTTGTCCCCAAGCCAGATGATCAGAGTATAATCCTGCGGAACAGCGATGGAGAGAGCTGCTTGTCCTTACCTCTACTTCTGAGTTGTCTCCACACCCCCGACACTCTCAATAAATAAGTGTAATGAAATTCCATGATATAATTTAATAATTCATCAGAGGGGTTTCTAAAGATGGCAAAAAGTTCATTAAAATGTTTTTCAAAATTATTAGCTTTTAGGGAAATGGAAATTAAAGTTATAATGATATTTCATTATAAGTCCATTTAAAGGGCTAAAATAAAAAGATTATTGACAAAACAAAATCCTTGCCAAAGTTCTGGGACATTGAATCACTCAGGCATTGTTATGGGAATTTAAAATGCAATGGCCATTCTAGAAAATATTTTGGAAATTTTATAAACTGCTCTACATGCAATTATGACCCCATAACTAACTCATTAAAGATCTGCCTAGTCAATATCCCAGAGAAACCGAAAATGTGTTTACATAAAACCTAGTGACTAATGATCATAATCATAATAAATTTTCATTTGCAGTAGCCCAAAAGAGGAAAGAACCCAAATGTTCTCCACTGAATGAATGCTCAAATATATGAAGATATATCCATGGCATGGAACAGTATATATCAATAAAAAGGGACAGACTATTGGTATATGCAGCAGCCTGAATTAATCCATCTCTGCAAAGAGAATTGTGCTCAGTGCCAAAGTAGGAAAGCTTGGTCCCCAAAACTCACTTAATGCATGAGTCTTATTTATAGAACATTTCTGCAATAGCAATAGCAGGGAAATAGCAAACACGGTGGTTGCTAGATGAGATAATGGGTGCTGGGGGAAGGAAGTGGCTGTGACTATAAATACGCAGCCAAGGAATGGTTGTGCTGATGGAATTGTCCACACCTGACTCTGGGGACTTCTGCCTCAGACGTGTATTTCACACTTTCATCTAGGTGCTTCCATTGGAACAGCTGGACAAGAGGTCCACGGGATCTGTATTGCTTACAACTGCTGAGATGAATTTGTGGTTCTCTCAAAATATATGGTTTAATTAAAAATTCACATTACATATTAGCCTACTGATATTCATATTTATGATCTACAAATGGTAGATAATTCATATATCTAATATATAATTTATATTCATACATAAGAAAAGAAAATATCTTCAGAGAAGGGAAAATCTATATTTAGATAATTCACAAATAGTTATAAACAAATTTTGAAATATTTCCCTTTTTTATTTTTCAAAGAACAATGTCAGAATAACTTAGATAATAACTTATCAGCCATTAAAACTCCCTATTCTTCATTTTTTTTCCTCTTCAGTTCTTATTTGAAGTCTGTTTTGTGTCCTCTGAGAAAGAGAGTACTTAGATCAAGGCTTCCTTCCCTACTTTAGAAAAATTCCAAATGTCAGAATCTACCTTTGTCTTCATGTGTTAGATGGGGTGTGAGACCTTTGCAGAAGCAAACAGTTGCTTACAGAGAGGTGGTTAAAGCTACATAAATCAGCTTCTTGTTTGAATTACTTACTAAACTGAGATTAAGTAATAACATTGGCCTGGCATTGGTGATGCATGCCTTCAGTTCCAGCACTCAGAAGCTAGAGGCAGGTGAATCTCTGTGAGTTTGAGTCTAGCCTGGTCTCAGAGTGAGTTTCACAACAGCCAGAGCTGTTACATAGAGTTGTTCTTAAATAACAAAAATAAAAACAAGCAAAAGGAATAGAATAAAATTAACATAAAATTCTTCACTGTGCACTTGTTTTGCTATGTAATATGTTAGCCATTTATTGGTTTTTCTGTCTGTAAATTAGATATAGACAGTATTAAAAGAAAAAACTTTTAACAAACTTTGCAGCTCATTATCACTTTCCTGGAAAACATAAATATGTGAAAGATATGAGATTCCTTTATTAATGTACATATAGTATAATTCTGCATTTAACCAAGCTCCTGGATTTTATTTTGGAATTTAAGCATATGTAATTTTCTGGAGGTATTTATTTATATTTATATAAATATGCAAAAAATGGGTATATATTTGCTGTGTAAATGGTTATTGTATTTTATGATCATAATTACAGTTATTACCAATCACAATTGATTATTTGTATTATGTCTTACATGGGAGAGGATTACTGTTTCTAATATATAATATACTTTATAAATGAGAAAATCAAGTACCGTAAGAGAAAAAAAGTCAATGCCACAATATAAATATTAAGAACAATACACAAATACTCAACCACTAATTAAGAAAGAACTGCAAAATAAAACAAAATCTTTTTATTACTTAAATAATTTCTTATTAAAGAACAAAAGGCCAGCATTAGACTGCAGGGGCTATTTAATATATTGTTTATAGAAATATGCAGAATTGTTGGGCAACATGGTTAGGAATTAGCACTTCATGTTGTTAATATCATTTATCTTTTCTTTCAAATGAAAGTGTATATTATAGTCTGAGTGAAGTTCACTGCAGTGTTGTCCCTGTCTACAGTGCTCTGGGGCTGAGCCTCTCAGCGTAAAGCCATTGTGGAGAGAATTGTAATTTGGGAGCTGCAGTACTTTCAGTCATCCAAAAATGCATTTCTAGTAAAAATGGGTCAATACTGACGGAAAATTTAAAAATCGGGTTAAGGGAAAAAGATTCGGCTCTTAGCAGCTTGAGGAGGAAAGGGTCTATTTTACCTTGCAGGTTGCACTCCAGCATTTGGGGAAGTCAGGACAGAAAGTCAAAGCAGGAACCTGGAGGCAGGACCTGGAGGAGAGACCATGAAGGTGTGCCGCTCACTGCCTTGCTTACCACGGCTTGCTTTCTTCTATCACTCAGGACCACCTGGCCAGGCGTGGCACAGGCCACGGTAAACTGGGTCCTCCAGTGTCGGCCTTCCATCATCAACCAAGAAAATTCACCACAGGCTGCCCCAAAGGCCCATCCAGCGAGGGTGTTCCCTCGAAAGAGATTCATCTTCCCAAATGACTTGTGTCAAGGTAACATAAAACTAACTTACACAGGCTCTTAGGATATTATTAAATTTGACAAGATGATAAAAAGGTAACAGAATTTCACCTGGGGTGAAGCAATGTGGAGGAAGGATCTGCGGAAATTGTACTAGAGGCTGAAAAAGACTTAGTTATTTTGTAGCTACTGTTTAGAAAAATGCCTTCTCTGTTCAACCAGCGGTTTATCCACAAAAGAAATTAATTGCAACCTTGTTAGGAATGGTAGATGTAAGTGTTGATCAATAGATGTTCACATTACATCACCGCAGGGGGAGTTCCATGCTGGCATTTCATCAAGTCTCTGAGGTAGTTTGCTTTTCTAATACGGAAAGTTACCTAAGTATATGCGAATTGACTAAGCAATGACCTTACATTAGAAAGCTGCAAGAAAACATGGTAGCAGAGTTTAATGCTAATTGGTCGGTTCCTGAGCATTTTCTGGCCTATTCTTTGAATCTGGCAGATTGGTGACTTTCAGCATAGAGACATTGTAAATCAGAAAAAAAACCTGACTTTAAATTTTCTAAGACTTATATATGGCATTAGAAACACTGATATAGCCAGGCAGTGGTGATGCATGCCTTTAATCCCAGCACTTGGGAGGCAGAAGCAGGCAGATCTCTGTGAGTTCGAAGCCAGCCTGGTCTACAAGAGCTAATTCCAGGACAGGCTCCAAAGCTATAGAGAAACCCTGTGTCAAAAACAAAACAAAAACAAAACAAAACAAAACAAAACAACAACAAAATAAAATATTCGTGCCACTAAAATAGGAAATGAAACTATGGTAGTCCAGGAAAAACAAAATCTTAGCTTTGTCCTTTTTGGCACTGTTTGGTCCCTGCCTAGATTTACTGTTCTCTACCTCCTAGAACTGAGATGATAGTAAGCGTGTTCGTGAGGTGGGAAACACTGGAGCTTGTGGTTGCTTTCCTGTTGTCGTGAGCAGTCTGACAGGTCCCGGTATTTTGCGCAGTCTATCTGCATGTTCCTTCTCATTGATTCCCTTCTTTCCTTTTTTTTTTCTCCCCCCCTGGGAGTTTTGCTGCTGAAGCCAGATCCACAAAGAAGTCTGCCATTACTCTTGTTGCTTTGAACTGACTTTGAATCCTGTCCTTTTGGCCTGCACACCTGGCTCTCTGCCATCAGAAGGCTGAAACGCTATCTGTTGGTTTTCAAACGTCACCCTTTGGTTTTGTTGAGGTTAAAATGTTGCCTTTGCATCTAAAATTGGAAACTATTTTTCTTTTTATGTTGGAATCTGGATGTACTTCACTGGAAGTCCTGTTATCTGTGGGAGATCTGCATTTAGTCTGCTCTTCCTTTATATCCAGGTGAAAAACTCTAATACTTTTACCTCTGGTGCCATGTCTCCAATCCTGCCCGTAGTCCTGCTATGCTGTCGTTAACTGACAGTCCTTAATTATATCCTTCTGTGGCTTTGAGTCAGAGGCAACAGGATCTAAGTGTTCTCTTCCCTCTGAGGAGCTGACCCTTTCTTCCATCTCTGTCATTTTATAGTTTCCCCATTTGAACTCGTAGGCCTACCATTCTTTGGCATGAAGACAACAGGTAACTCTTCTGTGATGCGTTTGTGCTTCCAACAGTTAGAATTCCTCTCTCATGCACACACTGCTCCTACTCCTCGGAAGGAGCTGAAACTTTGATCACATTAGCAAGGGTATATTGAATTGTATACACAGTTTAAGTTCACGGTGATTTTTGTCAATGTCATTTATTTCTCAGACTGACCAGGAACACAGTTTGGCCTGTTTTCCATAAGAAAAAAATGCGAAGGTCCATGAAGTTAACGTTTTCCTCCCAGCTGCCTTCTCACTCTTCTCTCTCCAAGTGTGGCACCTGCTCAGGGCCATGTGGACACTATGGATGTTCCACAGTAGAGTTCATTATTTCTTGGGAGGGCACTTTTAAACTTCTACTCATATTTCATGACAGGTATGTGCCACCCACTTCTGTGTCCCTGTGAAAGATAAAGGCACTGGGCCCTCTGTAGTTCCCCAGCCCATCTTTTGAAAAATGAAACCCAAGTTTGCTTTTTTGTTTTTGTTTTTTTAATGTGGGACATGAAGATTTCACAGGTAGGCCCCTGATCCTGATCCATCCTCTACCATTATCCTTCTATTATCTGCAGGACCAGCAGGGAATTCTCCTGCGTCTTATCTAACTCCTCCATTCTCAATTCACATTCTCTTGTTCAAGGTTCTTTGTTTTCAGGTACCTAGAATCTCTGAGAGAGTTTATTAAAGTGCACATCCTTGGGCCCACCTCCACTTTCCTCTGCCTCCGATGCCACACTTTAAGAAGCATCATTTTACTTATCTTTTACTTAATCTTCAGCACCTCCCCCACAAGTCATTGGCTAAGTCCCTTCTCCCCGGCATATTTAATTGCTCCTGCATCTTTGTTTTTGTGCCTCTTTCCTTGTCTATCTTTGGTGACTCCCTTACTTTCTTCCTTTCAAGGGACAAGACTTTGACTTGTGTCTAGATCATCATGGGCCAACACAATGGGGAACTCAGTAAGAATTTGAATGGCTAAATAATGCCTGGGAACATTTGTTCAGTTAAAGTTGCATAAAAGAAGGACATTTCATGTTTCACTGACTGTGTCTATGGTAAGTTTTTCTGTGCACAAACTGGAAGGGAAAGTTAACTGCTGTTTGGTAGGTGTAAGAGTTTATATATATATACACACACACATACATATATATCCTTTATTTGTATATATTTATATATAGCATACATATTCTTTTTTATATCTTTTGCATATAGTCTTTATGTATAAAACATACATTTATATTTATACTGTATGTCTGTACATATATTTATATACATATATGTGTGTGTATAAAATACATGCACATATGCATATGTATAAGAACATGTATATTCTTGAGAATGTATATATAGAGAGGAGGAAGGGAGAGAGAGAGAGAGAGAAACAGAGAGAAAAGGACAGAGAGGCTTAGATAACTCCTACGGCATTTTACATTATCCACATTATACAAATACATAATCTGAAGTCCCAATTGTTTCTTTCATAAAACCTTATGACTGAGTTCAGCATATTCTTACTTGAGATTTGACTTGATCCACTGCCTCCGAAATTAAATCTCATTCTTCAGGTGGCCTGTCAAGGTAGTGGGACATTATCACAGCATCGATTTGTGAATGAAATGAAGGCAAGCTTTGAGTTAGCAGTTATGGACATGGCTCCTGCTCTCCTCTTGCCTTTGTGTCCTTTGCATTCAAGTTCTGTCTCTGAATTACTTTCTATATTCCAGCTGTCCCTGTGGGGTTTGCACTGCACCCTCTGGGTTATTGGAAGGACAACTTCCATGCCTTCATATGCACAGCATTTCCAAAGCTTATTCCAATCTGTTGGAATAATCAATGTTTTCTTTTCTTATTTAGACAAATAGAAAGGATGAAGAAAATAGGTATTTTAAAAATGCCAGAATCTTTCTTTCTATTTTTTAATTTTTGGCAAATACCAACATGCACAAATGAGGAAAAATATAGACATTGTTTTCAAAAGTATTCACAATGGAAAGTTTATTTTTCAGCCTTTGAGTTTATGTATGATATATCCTATTACATTAATTCTAATCCTTTCTCCATAAATTGTTCTTTTCTTTAATCCCAGTTATCTTGGGCATGCTGGCTTTTTCTCAACACAACTTAGAAATCATTGCTGTGATCTGAATGCTCATCTTTTCCTTTCAGTTCTGTTCTGAAGACTATTACCTTTTTAGGAATAACAGTGGATTCTTGCTTTTAAGGAA
This sequence comes from Dicrostonyx torquatus, assembly GCA_028555095.1. Lineage (NCBI taxonomy): Eukaryota > Metazoa > Chordata > Mammalia > Rodentia > Cricetidae > Dicrostonyx > Dicrostonyx torquatus. The sequence goes on from JAQHUG010000072.1 coordinate 7,185,439, forward strand.
TGAGCAGCTTTGAATCTATTTGTAATGATTCAGTTTGCTAATAATTCACTAATACGAATTTCATATTCTGTGTCACCCAATGGAAACCTGAAAAATTTAGCATTTATAAAATAATAGGTAGATTTAGCTCTTCCTTGTGGGTGTGGGATATTTTCATACTCTGAAATGAACTTAGGTGCTCAGGGTTCACACTTTTAAATCGGTACAATCCAGTTCACACTGGGCAAGCTAGAGTTTCAGATTGTGGATTCTGCTGAATAACTAGACAGTCACGGCTCTAATCTGCACAAATAAAATAACTATCCAGACCCATCACAGCGGTGTTTTTTTCTGTTTGTCAGCTTAGAGCATCAGAGATTAATTATTTCTTAGGCTTAATCTATTTCCATCACGTGAGTACATTCAGCTACCCACATAAAATAAAGATTTACAAGCTTAGATTTGAGTTGAAGACAAGAATATAAACAAAGATTATCATAATTAAGTCTTTTCTGTTTGTTTTCCATGTTGGTTTTTCAAGACAGGGTCTTACTGTTTAACCTTGACTGTCCTAGAATTCACTCTGTAGACCAGGCTGGCCTTGAACTCAGAGATCTGCCTGCTTCTGCCTCCCAAATGCTGAGATTGAAGGGGTTCGCTACCAGGCCTGACATAATTAAACATTTTTATGCAAGTTCTCAACAGAGCTTTGCCTAATACTCTTAAAACAAATGAAATTTCTTTAAAAGTATTACCAAAGGGCAAGTGATAAAAAGAAAAAAAATATGAAGGCAAAGAAGTTAACTGGGGACTCTATTCTATGGCTTTTGACTTTTTTAAATCTTGGGCCTAACATTCCAGTGGACTTAGGAAAACAAGTTCAGACTAGGTGTTTGATGTATGTTTGTGTATGTGCATTCTTCCAGGATTTGGCCTTTTCAGATGTGTTGAATTCAAAGTAAATTTTAGATACCAAGTAGGTGTAAATCTAGATACAGTGAGAGGTCAATTAAAAGGTTTGAGGTCAAAGAGGGATAAAAAAAATTGATTGGAAAAGAGTCTCATTCCAAAGGCACTAATGTTGCTATTGCATCCTGCCATTCATTCATTCATTCATTCACTCATTCTTGTCCAGACATAATAGTTGATGGGCTACTCCCCATAAAACAAGGTAAATAAATATGTAAACAGCCAGAGGATATAACAGAATTTATTATAAGGCCACTCAAGAAAGCATGAGAAGAATTAAAAGCACTTTATCAACGTAAAAGCATCTCTTTGTCAATGGCATCCCTCATAAAGAATTCAACAATAGCATTTCACCAAGACACTAAAAAAGTAGCTGCACACTCATATAAGTATTTGAAACACATATGTCCACAAACCTGCAGAACTCACATCATGACTCTCATGAACTCTAAGGCAGAACTTTTTATCAACCAAGATCAAATAAATCGCATGACTCATGTAGCATTTTATAGCATGCCAAAGCTTTTTGTTAAGGACAAACAGATGCCATTGTCTCTTATGGACCACATCTTGAACATATCCAGTCCTGGCTGCTTCATGGCAGATAGAAGTTCACACTCCAGCCACCTTTCCCCTTCCCAAGCAAACGTCCCTCCCCAAGTTCTCTATTTTTAATCAGAGAAAGTGTCCCTGCCTCTTATCTTCTGGTGCTGATTCTTGCTAAATAGATTGAAGATAACAGCAAGTGGCAGGAAGTGCCCTTCCTGTAAGCAGAGGTCAGAAGCATTGCTGCTGAAGCCCTTGACAGTGTTTTTGGACATTTGAAACCGTAGCCACATTCAATTTTAAAATATAAACCCTCCTGCCAGTCCACCAAATTTTAAAGATTTTAGAAAGGTTCTTGCTGAAGAAAGGCTATCAGTTTTATGTAAAAATCTAGCAGTTAGTGAATAACTCATATTTTTAAGTGTTTATATTGAGAAGGAGCATTGCTAACTGCAAAAGGAGAACCTTTAGACTTTGGGGGGGGGGTCTTAGTGAATAAGCTAGGAATGGAGACAAGAGAAGAGTGATTGATGATACACCCAGCCACCCTGACGAGCATGTCACGTGGGTTTCTGCAATTTGACATGGAATTCTGCCTTTATACTGCTGACGTGAAGTGTGCTCTCTTCCAAGCATGTTTAAGACCTCGGCATTGTTTATGGCACCCATCTGCATTCACCTCTCGCGTGAAAGGAAAGGGAAGCTAGCAGAATGAAAGGCAACATGGCAGAAGTCTTTGGTCTTAGTCCCCAAATGTTCAGTAAAAGAAAGGCATTGACTTCTTAGCCAGCCTCTGCCCTTTGTGCAACTGCATAGAATCCCATCAAAGGCCACAAAGCCATTTGAACAGGTGCCTTTAAAAAGCGTGTTAAACACTCTCTGTCTTTTTAGAGTATGGCTAGTCTCTGTAGCTGCACAAAATGGATGACATAAAATGAAGGAACTAGCAGAAAAAAACCTGTCTAGTAAGAAGCCTATGATCCTGGGGTGCCTGTCTTTTCAAAAGACTAAGTGACTTCTCTAAATTAGATGTTGTATATGGTTGAATGAAGCCCCACATCCACAGAAGCTTTCTTTCTTCTTCCAAGCAGTCATTTCTAGATGTTGTCATAATTCATTTATCAGAAGGTTGTTTCTTCCTGATTGCATCCCTAATCCATGTATTTGTCACTGACAGGTTCTTACAGACTCATTATCAGTTCTTTCTTTCATACTCCATCAAATAGAATTTCCTTCTGGCTATGTTCAGGCATTGTACATGACACAGCTCTAATTAGAGAAGATATGAACAATTATTTATAGATATCTACATTCTATTCAAAGATGTAGTAGATAAATACATGTTTTTATTTTAATGAGGTAAATTTATTTAATGAAAGGTGTAAGGGACTTGTCCATTCAACCCTATTACCACCTAGGGAGCAAAGCTACACTCAAATGGAGAGATTTGCAGGAGGTGAATGAGAGGCATTCTGCTGAAGTACTAGATAGTACCTGCCCAGGGATGGATACAGTCAGGGATTCCTTCTGTGGATGTAGGGCTTAAAAGAGAGAAAAACAAACAAATGAAAGATGTTTTCCAAGAGTGAGAAATGATGAATGATCTCATCACTTAGATCCTTTTTGGTTCTTGGGCCATTGTGTACACCTCAACTTGAACTGCAGAATGATCAGTAGTGGTTCCTGGATGTGCAGCTAGGCAACTATTCAACATATAGAAAACATTTGCTAAATACTTCACTTGTCTCAATGTGTCAAAAGTTAAATTTTGACCAGGGGATCATTGCCAAATAAAAACGCTAAAAATGAGACATTACCCTGAAAAAGGTAACTAGGCTTTTGACAATAAGAAAAAGAGAAACTAATTAAAATGCATTTTTCACATAGTTTAGCCTACAAGCATTAAAATTCTTGGGATGTTTTCCAGAAATGTGTTCCTTTGTGTATTTTCATAGAGATATTTTCATATTATAAAAGTATACTTATCTAATTTATGTTGATGTAGGTTAAATGTTCTAAAGATGGTCACATCAATACATTCCATCCTATTGGACATCCTTATAAATTGTGTTGAAACTCATCCATGGAGAGTTGGAATCTTCATTCCCTTTTACTGGGTATGTGCCAGTCTTAAAGACAGAGTTCAACCCAGTAGAAACTGGACCCTAGCCTAGGATGTAAAAGGCAGCTGATATTTCAATTTATTGCTTGATTTTGGAACCCAGTCATAATGGTATAAAAAGTTATAGACTATCATACATGGAAAGTTCACGTGAAAAGTTCCAAAGATGGGAAGTGGAGACCTAGATGACCATTAGGGCCATTACTGTATGTATGAGTAAAAGAGGCTTCAGATGCATCCAGTATAGAGTCATAAATGCAGAGTATAATCCTTCTGAGGCCCCAGGCATCAGGAAAAGACAATGCCAACAATTCTCAGCCCACAGGAGATCTACTAGCATTGCAACACTAAATTATTGACTAACTGGTTGCATAGCTACAGTAACTAGAAAAAATTAACCAAGTTGTTATAGCTACAGGTATGCTAGCTCTTGACATAAATTTAAGAATTAATCTGTAATGTATAAATAATCTCACCTTTAAAATGATGAGAACTCAATTTCAAAATAGCAGACTAGAAAACCTGCCAAATTTTTATATTTTTAAAACATCAACTGTGTCCCCTGAGTATGATATCATTTTCTTGATTTTGTAAAGTGTTCAGTAAAGTAGACAGCATTAAAGGCTGCACTAATGCCCCTTGTCCCCTGAGTCTTGTCTGTACCTGACCCGAGTGCTGTATAACTGCCTCGGGCAGTCTGCTCATGTCTACCTTGTGCCAAAGTCAGAACTGTCATCCAAGAGGCATAGCCACTGAGAGTTAAGGAGCAGCTGTGGCAGAAGATAGTCAAGTTGTTTAGACTTGGGGATGGTGGCTGTTGTAGTCTTCATGGAAGTTTAAGAGATCTATGTGCAGCAGAGGTGTTGAAATATAGTCAGAGACAGAGAGAGAGAGACAGAGAGACAGAGAGACAGAGAGAGACAGACAGAGAGACAGAGAGAGAGAGAGAGAGAGAGAGAGAGAGAGAGAGAGAGAGAGAGTCCAGGTTCTATGGCCCTCATTATTACTCTGGCTATTTACATTTCTGAAATTCTTATCTAACCTTTGAATGTAACTCCTTTGCACAAATTTCTAGTGTCCCTGGCTCCTCAGTCTTTACTGTAAGAATGACTAAGACTGTCTTAAGAAGAGCATATGTGAAAATCACTGGCACCATGAAGGCTTTATGCATCACTCATCCTGGTCCTTCAGCTCTTCTGATCTTCCTGCCCACTCTTCCATGAGGTTTAATAATAGAATAAGCAAAACTGGATACCTCAGAATGAAGAAAAATGCATTAACTTACATTTCTGGTGGTTGGGGTCTCTAAGGCATCATGTGGTAGGAGGCATCTCATGGTAAGAAGGCAAATAGCGGGAGATGAGAGAGAAACGTGAAATATGCCTAAGAAAGGGCTAACAGTTTTAAAGATTCCAGCTTGTGAAGGAATAACCCTCCTAAATATCAAGTCCCATCTTCTAGAATAAACATGATGGTGATGAAATTTTGTCATGAATTTTGGAGATGACAAACATCCAACCAGAGCGTCTGTGAGGTGTATGTTCACAGATTTATCTTCTTTCTCAGCACATCATGGCCTTCTTTAATATCATCCTCTCTCTGTAAAACAGAGATGTTCCATGAGTGGATTCATTTCTATTTCTCAAGATTCATCCTTTCTACCCAAAGAAACCAATAGATTAAAATGAGTTACTAGCAAAACCATCTCAAAATATTCAATGTCTTCTACCTTTTATACATATACATGTTCTGAAAATGAAAATAATAAGGCTTTGAGGTTAGTTATGATTGATTTCTTTCATGTGTATTAAGGAACATGAAAATCTTTACTGTTTTCAATGTCAAGTGCTCTGGGCATCTGAAGACATATCTTGCCTTCTAAGATTTAAATATATAAATGTGTGTGTGTGTGTGTGTGTGTGTGGTATTGTTAATTTATTAGTTAAAGCACACTTGTTCTGTGTTTTTTCTTAATGTTTAGAAACATTGTATTCATGAAGGGCAAGGTAAGCAATTGTTGCTCAATACTGGGCAGAAAATTTATAAATAGAATAATTCCTCTTAAATTTATACTCCTCGTTTTTAGATAACATATTCATCTTTTATTCTTTTTCACCACGTTGGCAGTCTCAGCAGGCTATGCCATGAACTCAGGTGGAGCAAACCAGGTTGATTGCTGAGCCAGGACCTTATTTGTCTTATGCAAATGAGTACTCTCATTTATTCTTTATAGGTTATGAACAAGCATTGTGTTAAGTTATTGTGTTTGACACTAAAGTATTAACATTGTGTACAAACCTGAAAACTGTTAGCCACCTACTAGGTGCTCGGAATTTCTATTCATTGATCAGCCAAGCACAATATCTTTGTTCTGCAGCAACAGATTGTTATTGATTGTATACATGTTTTAAACTTTGCAATAATATAAAATTAACCTATTGTTCAACATGTTTTAAATTGCTTAATGATGGATGACATAGACAAACGATTGTCACACTGCACAAAACATTAATAAACAATTTCTTCTTTTAAAACTTGATGGTGGAATTGACTTTGTAAAAAAAAAGTGTAAAGAAAAAGAGGCATATCATAATTTCTTTGCAAAACAAAATAGTTCCATTACTTTCCCATTTTGTTTCTAAGTTGACTCATAGACTAAAGGTATCTAATGTTTTGGGATTCCATTTTGGCGTGCTCAGTATAGAAACAGAGAACAAATTAATTGTAGTGGTTGACAGAGTATCCAGGGAGGCACAAGACAAAGAGCCTCTCAAAACTGGTCACCTGGACATGTCTCCTTCCTTTCCATCATGTTTGTACATGACAGATAGTACTCATAGGGAATTCTCTATGAAGAGGTTGTGCATTCTAGCTGGTGAGCTCAAGTGGGCCTGGGCTCTGTTAAAAGATGTCAACACAGATGAATCCTTTTACATAACCACTCTGCCTATTGAGAAACTCCATACCCAGCTCTGTCTTCCTCATCATGCTTCCGTCTCTGACACCTACTGATCTTGCCTTTATTGGTGCTCTCAATGTCTCTCACTCAGTTATTATTATCAAGTGTGTCAGCACGGGCTAGAACTTTTGGTTCAGGGAGAAATGACTTTGCCTGTCACCTTTACCACTTATTACCCATTCTGTGGCTTAGAACTGCTTAATATTCTGGTCCTTACTCTTTTCGTTTTTCTTACTTCATGCCTTATGTAAGAATTAAAGAGCCAACATAGATAATAAGCTTGGCATGAGGCCCTCTATGGAGTGAGCACAAGCAGTAGCCGGCATTATTGTAATTAGAATTATTTTCATGTTCTCTGCCATCATCAGCAATCATAATACGTCTACATCTTACCTTCCCCTTAGTCGAAACCAGTAAGGGATCTCATTAAGTCCCTACCTCTGCTGATGTGTCCCCATCTTATTTTACCCCTTAAGTGTGACCTATTCATCCCTTTGTCCCTAATTATCACAGTATTTGCCATCTTTAAGTAGCAGGAAATTATTATGTCTCTCTTTCTACTGCTGAGGATGCCAAAATCAGTTTCGTTGGATGGATTCAAGTTTTTTTGTAAGGACTACTCAAGCTCATGACTTGGGCTAGTGTCTTGAAGACTTGATTGTAATATAACAGTTCACTTCTAAACTTATGACTGTTGACTCTCTCTCTCTCTCTCTCTCTCTCTCTCTCTCTCTCTCTCTCTTTGTGTGTGTGTGGGGGTGTGTGTGTGTGTTGTGATAGCACAAGATGGGGAGGAGAGAACAGAGAGGGAATATCTGCTTGTACAATGTAGTTTCAGAGGTACCAGCACTGGAATAATGTAGAGGAGTACAACATAAGGTATCGATTAGAGACTGAAGATGTTAGGGTTACTAGGGTAGGGGTCACACTGAGAGTAGTAGTCATCATTTCTCCTTGTCTATAATACAATACACTATAAAAAAAAACCTAAGGAAGGATGGGTTTACACTGGTTCACAGTGCAAAGTCCAGTCCATCATGATGAAGAAGTCAAGGCAGTAGTAATTGAATCAGGTGGTTATATTGTGTCTGTAGCCAGGAAGAAAAATTCAATGAATGTTCCTTCTCAACCTATCATTTCCCTTATTGTACTCCAGGATTGCAGCTCAGAAAATGATGCTACCCACATTGCATGGGTCTGCCCATCAGAACTATCAACATTTAGGTGGATTAAACTATCATAATTAATCTATCAACATAATTACCTGAAGGTATGCCCAGGATCTCATATTTCAGGTTATTTAGATCTCATATAGTTGACATTTGAGGTTAAGCCTCACAACCACCATTTCTGGATTTGATGTTCACTGCAGCAGAGGAAACAGAAAGAATGTAAGAGCCAGCAGTGGTAGATGACAACATGGAAACATCTTTCCGACACAATTGGCATGTGAACTCCCAGAAGGTGTGGCAGCATGCCTGAGACTTGTACAAGATCAAGCCAGACAAAGTCCTATCACAAAGAGGGGAAAATGGCCATCATGTGCCAGCTATATCTAAGAAGCTTTTGGCAGTTGATTGCTCCTGAAAGAGGACGATTTCATTTTCTTTAAGACTATGATATATGGGTAGCACAAACTGGACTTCATAAATGAGAATAAAAGAGGACACAAAGTCAGGGGTCTGGGGATGGGGAGGTAGGTATCGGAAGAGTTGGGGGAGTCAGATAAGTAAGATCAAAAATACTTTGCTTGAAATTCTCAAAGAATTAACTGATGAACTTTTAAAGTCCTGTGCTTCTTTCCACTCCTTGTCTTCAAAGTATCACATTCAGCTCATAATGCAAAACATAATCCAACTTAAAAGTTTCTAATAGTGCTTAATGTTTCCAATAGTTTATAAGTCCAAAATCTACATCTCCAAGAGAGGCTCAAAACAGTATCTGACCTGTGAGATCCCGTAAAATAAGCACAGCTTACCCATGTCCAACATTCAATCATGCAGAATAAACATTTCCATTCAAAAATGGAAAATTGGGGCACATGAAGGAACTATCAGTCCCAGTTCAAAGGAAGGCCAAAATCCATTTTGCAAACAATTACAGGCTAGATCTCTATATCCAGCATCTGGGGCTTGTGATAAAACTGCCTGGACTCAAAAAGGCTCAAGTAGTCCCACCCTTCTGGCTCTGTGGTCTGCTGAACACATAGCCTCCCCTTTAGACCATCTCACCCCAAACCTGCAGCATTCTGAAGCAGACATATCATGTTCCTAACATTTTATAGCCAAGGGAGATTAGGATTATATACAGATTTGCCAGTGACTTTTCAGAGCCTTCTTGTAAGAATTCAACCCTGACTCATACTGCCTGGCATAAATGAATCCTTGGAACTGTGGATCAAGGTTTATTGACCACTTCTGTGCTGGATAGTTTTGTGTCAATTTGACACAAATGAGAGTCATTTATGAAAAGGGATTATCAGTTGCAAAAAGTACCTCAATATTGGCTGGTGGACAAGGCTGTAGGGCATTGCTTAATCAGTGATTAACACAGGAGAAACCAAACATTATGAATGGGATCATAATTCTTGGTGCTGCAAGAAAGGAGACTGAGCAAGTAAGTAAGAGAGCAAGCCAGTACTCTGTTTCTTCATGGCGTTTGCATCAGTTCCTGCCTCCAGGTCCATGCCTGGAGTTGTGTTGTTAGCTTTAGATGCGCCCCAGCTTCCTTGGACCAGAGATGTAGCATCTTCTATATTCATTTTAAGCTTACCTTGACAAAATACTTCCTAGACAATCTTATTTAAGCTAAAAATACCTTTAGCTTGGATTACCTTTTTTAAATGAATTTATGCTTTCACAAAAATGGACCTTTCAATAGGTAGGCTCTTCCCCTGAGGGCATCTTTTACGTTCTCCTAGTGGAGTTCAAGAAGTTTTCCTTCAATGGTGCTGATCTCTTTAACAACTACAGCTCCTGATTGGCTGTGTCCTTTTCCTTACTACGTTTTTTTTTTTATTTTATGAGGTCCCATTTATTAATTGTTGCTCATATTGCCAACACCAGGAAGTTGTCTCCTGTGCCAATGCATTTCCCACTTTCTTTTCTCTCAGGTCTTAGTGTATCCGGGAGGGACCAGAGGAGTTGGAAACACCAAGAGAACACAGCTCATAGGATTAACAGACTAGGACTCATGGGGGCTTGCAGAGATGAAGAAGCCTGTAGGTCTGTCCTAGGTTTTCTGCATATATAACATTACTAAGTACCTTGGTGTTCTTGTGAGATTTCTAACAGAGGGAGTAGGGGCTATCTCTGACTCTTTTGCCTACTTGTGGGGCCTTTTTCCTCCTACAGGGTTGCCTCATCCAGTGCAGCCTTGAGGTGATGGTATGTGCCAGGTTTTATTGTAGCTTTGGTTAAAGTCCCTGCTCTTTTCTGAGAGGAGGCAGTGGAGGGGGCATCTTTGGGAGAGGGGAGAGACTGGGAGGAGGGGAAGGTAAGGAAATTGTGAATGAGATGTAATATATGAGAGAAGAATAAAAAGAAAAATTGTAGCTTTCTCAGCACCGACTTGAATCCCATCTTTGAAATGTCTTCTGCAATAAATAAGTAATTTAAAAATTACTTTAAATTTTAGTTAACTAATTATAAGAACACATTGTCTCTAATCTGGTTGCTGATGGAGTCCTTGTAATCTGCTGAAACCTTCCGAATTGAACTGGCACTCTCTGCCTTTCTTTTAGCATTCTTGTTTTCCTATCTCTTACCATAACACATTAAGTTCTTCTTCCAATATTCTAGGGCTTTTATAGTCCAAACTCTTCTGTACTCTGGTCACAAGAACATTCCAAAGGCTTAAAAACCACATGGGTTTATCACTGCAAAAACCCCACTTCTGTCACCAATTTCCTGTATTGACTACATTGGGATATCTTTGAGAACTGTAGGATCTCTCTCTATTCTTGATGTGCTTGGCTTGAGGGTGAAAACCTGGAAAACTTTTGGTTTCTTGTTGTGCGAATTTAAAGAGTGAGATTCATGGACCACATGCATTTTCGAGCATATGTTACAGATTCACGGGGGAGAGAAGGAGAGACAGAAAGAGCAAGAGCTTTGAGCTCCTAAATGGCAGGAAAAGTCTCCGGAACAGAGTGCCTTTGAGCTGTTAGTTTGGGCTTTTCATAGGATTTATGGTGAGAACTTGGGTGAGGTATTGGGAGGGGGATGAGCTGTATGTAGTCTAATTGTCCCAACCCAACCTTGAGGTGTCCAGGTGCCTCCTCTCCATTCAGTCACCACATAGTCACATGAGCTTCTAGGCAGAGATTCAGAGAGATAACAAAGAAGCAGAACAACTCAAGAATTTCTGGCCTCGAGTAAGGACATGCTCAGAACTGGGGGTTCCTGGACCACCAGATCAAGTTTCTGTCTCCTGAAATCATAAGTTCTCTACTGTTGAATTAATCTCCAAACAAAAACAACTTGAAAGTTTTATTTTTGTCTAGCAGTTCACGGGACAGGTCATTGCGATGGGGAACTCAAGGTTCCCCATCAGGCAAGAAATTAGCTGATTACATTGCAGCCAAGTGGGCACAAAGGGAACCAAGCATGTCTGTGGTCATCTCATTCTATCCTGTTCGTACAGTCTCCCTGCCTAATCAAGATAGTTCTGGAAAGACATGCCCAAAAGTCTTTCTCCTAGGTAGTCTCTCAGAAGTCCATCTGGATCTCATCAGGTTGACAGTTGAGATTATGCACCATAGCCATCATAGTCGTACCTCCTAGAATTAGCTTTCCTGCTCCCCTCTTCTGCTATCACTTTGCCTAAGATACAACAAAATCATATTCTATATTTAAAGCACCCCAGTATTATAGACATGGGCTAGAGCTCCACTAATAGCATGCTTCTCTCTATGTGTGAAGCCCTGGGTTCAATGCCCAGAACGGAAAATCCAAGTTTATTTTATCTAGGATATGACACCACCACTGTATTTATGACTCACAGCAGCTGTGGCTCCCTACACAAAAGCTGGTCAACATGCTAGTGTGTGTGCGTCAACATGCTAGTATGTGTGTTAGTGTGTGTGTGTTAGTGTGTGTGTGTCTGTGTGTGTGTTAGTGTGTGTGTGTGTGTGTGTGTGTGTGTGTGGCTTCTATGAGTCTATACATAGAACTAAGAAGCTATAGACAATTGATGTTTCTAGAGGAGAGAGAAAAAGATTGCTTTAAGGTCATGGCTCCTGATAAGTTGAACACACTCCAGTGGGTGGCCGCACACCCAGGAGTACATGGGAAACCCAATTGGACAAAACAGGTTATTTAACACAAGAAAGAGGAGCAACATTCAAGGTAGGATTGGTAAGGAGGTGTGTCTGAGAGAAGCTGAGAGAAGTATGATCGAAATACATATATTAAATATTCAAATGATTAATAAAATAGTTGTAAAGACATCTATTTTTCTTTCCAGGTGTATTTTTTATTTTGCACACATACTTTCTTTTTATACATCAATTTTAAGACTTAGAAATACTTTTAAAAATAATTTATCTTCCCTTCTTACTTGCGGGAAAACTCTCCCGTGTATGAAAACAAAATAACCATTCAGGATCTCTTTCTAATGTGTGGAATTCAAGGGTAGCTCCGCTGCTCGGATAAAATAGTCCATTCTCCATGGAGGGCATGCTTTTAAAGTTACTCTTAAGCTTGTGCCACAAAAATAAAAATCTATGTCTCTGAAGTTTGTCAGTTCAAATGGACACAAAATAATGGTCTGTGCTAGAGGAAAAAAAAAGAAAGAAAGAAATGAAAACTACAGTCTTTGTCTGTAAAAATGGAAAGCTGGAAAAAATCTACAGGGAAAAACAATTGGTAAAAGTAAACTGCTCTTTAGAAGGGAAATTGGGAGTCGTATGATAAAATCTAGAAGACTAGGTGGTCCTGGGGGTGACCCAAAATACCCAGCTCAGAGCGTTTTTCTGTAAAAAACATTTTCAGTGTTTTGGGGCTACCTGCAAGGGAAGCCAGGTATAAAGCAGGGCTTCTGGGCACCATGGGAAGAGGGAGAGTTCTTATGATGTTCTCTCAGGAGGCTCAGGAGCTGAAGTGTCCTCCAGTTAACTGACAAAGAGATAAAACAAACTTTTTTTAGATGGCAAAGGAAGAACAAACCTGATGTTTTTATCTCTGACATTTCCTTAAGGAAAATACTGGGAGTTGATAACAGTAAGCTGAAAAGCCAAAGAAAGCCTTTAGGCAAAGCAGATTGTACTTTCTTGAATGCACAAACAAATGTCAGATTTCCTCTGCCTTAAAAGCATATGTGTTAATTTGTAGGCTTTGGAGGAATCCTAAGTAAGCTCATGTGGCTCTTGAGAATTACAGAAAACGGTATTTTGACTCATGGCCCTACTAACTGTAACAGGTTTTTCTTGACGTCTTAGAACCTTTGTTACTTCATGTGTAAAATACAAATAAATACCAACCCATAGTAGGTTCTTTGTAATTGTAGGTTTATTTAACAGTTAGCCTTTGGTGTCCCTCTTCTCTGGAATTCTGGTTGTGAGGGTAATAAAATATTCCTTAGTGAAATGTTGTCATGTTCAGATGAAACTTCATCTTTATTTAGCAAATTATCACCGTAATCATTATTATCCCTACTGCTATTATTTTGGAGGCAAGGTCTTACTCTGCAACCCAAGCTGTCCTTGAATTTGTACCAAACTCCCTAGCACCGAGAGTATAGGTATGTGCCAGCATGCCTGGCTTGAAATTGATTACGTCTTGCTGTTACATTAACCTCTTAATTGTGGATATGTTTTTGTCATGTTGATAAAAATTTGAGGTGTAAAAAATTTGAAAACAGGAACTGTTATTCAATACTTTATCTACAGCTTTCTTTTGTTTTTTCCTTGTACAGTGGTTTGGGCATAGGAAGTACTCAATGAATTCCTGTTAAACTAATGAACATGGAGGGAGTTATTAGAGTCTAGTTCTAGAACACACACCACATTTTCCCTCTTAATGGCCTAACTATACATCAGTGTTAGCATGCTCATGCTTATTTCAAATATGGAATCTTCTAACAAGGCTTCAATGACCTAATTAAGCCATTAATGGGTGTCTAAGTTATTTTCTTTTTAAATTTTGCAACTTGTTGAGACTCTGGGATCTCTCTTGCTCATTAGCACACCTCTCTGAGTGTGGAGAGGGGAAAAAAGATTTTACATTTTAACTTTTCCCTAAGTAATTAAGTTTGGGTGAAAACCTAAAATAGTCATTGGGGTTTTTGTTTGTTTGCTTGCTTGTTTGTTTTGCTTTTTCTTATCTGCCTTATATCTTTTTTGCAAGACTATTTGACTGTCTGGATGTGTTACTAGTTAGCACGTTTTGGAAATGTTCAGCTCTTTTATAAGTAACTGGAGCAATGGGATGTTGTAACTGAGTGGAGAGGTGTGTGTTGTGTTCCCCAGCCACCAGCCGCTGGCCCGCTCAGCTGCTTGTTGCTTGCTTATGCCTGAAATAACCACATGAGACCTGTATTAATTTAAATACTGCCTTGCCCATTATCTCTAGCCTCTTCCTGGCTAGCCCTCACCTCATAAACTAACCCATTATAAAAGTCTGTATGTCACCACGAGGTGGGTGACTTACCGGATGGATCTATGGTACTTCCATCTGAGGCAGGAGCTTCCTGGTGACTGGCTCTGACCCAGTCTTCTTCCCAGCGTCCTCTTTTCTTTTCCCTGCCTATCTAAGTCCTGCCCTATCAAATGGCCCAGGCAGCTTTTTTAATTAACCAATCAAAGCACAGAAATACAGATGAACCCTCCTTCAATGGGGAAACAGAGGTTGAAAGGTACAAGGGGCTTTCAGCAGTATGTAGTCATGTCCTTAGATGCCAATAATTAATAACAATGTCTGAACACGTAACTCTGTGAAAGAGTATTTGGCTAGCATGTGCAGAGTTTCCATTTTCATGTCTACTTGCTTTAAAAAAAACAAAACAAATAAGACAAATCAACAAAACAATGTCTATCACTAGCCTGGAGCTCGCTGGATGACTCCCCACCCTAGAATTGCAAGTGCATACCACCACACCCAAATACTTTTAGGTGGATTCTGGGCCTTGAACTTGGTTCCTCTTGCACAAAAGGCTGGGTTGACTTTTCAATCACCGCGTATTTGCATACAAGGTTGATAGTCCTATCGGAGAACTGTAGCATGAGGGCCTGCTCATTGGGGTTACTGTCCTGCCCAGTACCCTGTAGCTGGCAAGCCCCAAAGAAGATCACACAGAGTCTACATTAGGTTATAAACTGATTGGCCTATTATCTCAGGCTTCTTACTACCTCTTATAACTTATATTAACTCATCTATGTTAGCCACATGGCTCGGTACCTTTTCTCAGCTGGGCAGCTTACATGTTGCCTCCTTGGTGGTCTGCGCAGGAATGTGGGAAGAGCTTCCTTCTTCCCTATTATCCTTGTGCCAGCTCTACTTCCTGTGTGGTTTTTCTGCCTATACTTCCTGCCTGGCCAATCAGCAATTATTTAAAACATGATTGACAGAATACAGACAATTCTCCCATACCAGAGAACTGTTCAGACCTTGTAGACATGATAACCCAATGGTTGAGCTGTAACCCAAAATTCCTCTGTAAGTGGTAACACCTGAAATAATGTGGCTTCTTGGCTTTGGTAGGTGAAAAGTTTGCTTCTCAGCCTTCATGTGTAGCATATAAAATAATTACTTATTTTCAGTGCCACAAACAGGGATTTTCTTTGATTATGAATGACAATTATCAGAAGGCTTCTTTTTTTTTTTAAAAAAGAAGTACCTCTACATTTAACTAATCATAAAAATATGTTCTGCTCTTGAAAGTAAGTTCTTGAGAGAAATAAGGCTGTAATTTTTCCTCACCACTGAAGAACATTTGATAGCTCTCAAGGGTATATATACTATACTGTTTGTTATTGTTTAAATCTGAAAAGCTCTCTTAAAGTCTCATATGTTAGAGGATCACTTCCTAGTTAGTGTGCTGTTCTATGATGTTAACAGAGCTTGAGTATAAGGTAACTGAAGAAAGTAGAGTATGTCCTTGAGCTCTATCTGGTCCCTGGCTCTCTGCCATAGAGAGAATGGATTTTATGCCCCTACCACCATGTTCCACCCTCATGTCTTTCTGCCTTACTATGGCCCAGAGTGAACAGAACTAAGAATAGAAATATCTGAAACTGTGAGCTAAAGTAAGTCCTGTTTATGACTGACCTTCTGTCACAGTAGTGAGACGATTACGGTTGTACCCTTCTGTCTACGTGAACTTCAGAGTGTCTTTACACCTAGGAAAGGAAATCATTTTAGAACTGAATAGACTGAGCCTGAGGGATGGTCAGTGTCTGCCAGCTGGCATGTGGTGCAGGCCCTGTCCAAATCTCTGGATTGACCTTCCAAGTCCTTCTTCAATAATGTATTAGCATTGCCAGGACACAGTGTAATGATTTAAAGTTCTCAAAAAAAATCAATCCCAACACTCTCTGTCTACTTTGGTTAGCTCTTGTGGAGGTAAGCACTTAGAAGTTGGCTTTGTCCAATGTTATGCCTCTGAGTCAGAACTGGTTCTGTTCTGGTAACATTCTTGGTTGCATATTCAAATGGTGTATTATTTTCTCGTTGTATGGATATACAGGCAGGGAGAGTGGCAGAGGGTAATCAGGGTGACCATTTCCGTAAACACAGAAATAGACCTATGGCTAAGATAAATGACTGGGGTGACCATTGCTTTTACAATCCTTGCTGAGGTTTTCAAGAAAATGTACCCTGGAAGAGATGATGTTTATATTCAGAACAAAAGGTTACAGTTTTTAACTGTAAAAGACCATTCCACAGTGCAAAGCAAAGAGACCCACAACTATCAGCAGGAAAGGGTTATCTAATTCCTTCTAGTCCTTAGAGTTAGACCACAGACAGCAAGGGAAGGGAGAGGAGTATGAGGGCTCTGGAAACACATAGGATCCAGATCTCACTGTGAGCTGCTATCATGTATCTGAATTCTAAGACCAGAAAGTAACATGACAGCATTTCAGAAAGAAAGGAATCAAAGACTTAGATCTGAATCAAGACAGACAAGACCAGACTGGAGGTTGCTGGGGATAGTCCAAGGATGGTGAAAGAGTATCAGAGATTGTACAGCTCAATAGTAGAATACTTGCCTAAGAAACATGAGATTCTAGGTTCAATCCCAGTAGCACAAAGACACGTGAGCATGTATGCAGGCTTTTCAAATTTTACCTTTCATATACCTGAGACATCTCAGTGGAGGATTTCATTTGCATGTTGAGTCTTTATTAATGTATACATCTTAGAGAGCACATGTGGACAGATAGATATATGGGTTTCTGAACGAATGTACAGTGCATGATTTTTGTCTCTGAAAACTTAGGAAGATAGGCAAGGGTCGAACTCTACTTTTAGACACAGAATAAGGACACTAGTACAGTGGAGATTTGAAAGCAAGTTAGTGATGTTGGTGGTGAGACAAGAGAGACAAAGTTGGTAGAAATAGATGCTGTGAGGCAGGTGTGTTGGCAGGAGACATCTTCAGAGTGTGGACCATTCAGGGAGCACAGAGAGAGTTTCTTCCTCCTCTGCGATGCTCCTCCATCTTACTCTTCTTCACCCTACAGGTAGGAACCTAAAGCTCAGTCAGGCTGCCAGTCCTGAATGTAAACACAAGTCTTCATTTGCCCGACTTTTGCTAATAGCTGAGTTTAGAGAAATTGTAAAGATGTTTTGTCATGTGCTTCATGAGAATGAGACAGGGTGATGTTTGAAGAATCACTGAGCTGGGCTCATATCTAGATCTGGGATGAGGAACTAAGTCAAACAATAATCTGCATGACCCCTAGATTGGTAAAGATGTATTAGAGTTGAGTGTTCGATCTGAGTCACACTGTTTGCTTCCCTTTTTAAATTAATGCTCTAGCTCTCATGTAAATTAATAGGCTCCATCAAAACGTCCATTATAGCTTGTTCTTCTTCATCTGATTTTCTAATTAGGGACAAAGAACTTTGAACTAAGCACCCAAATCCTGGGTTGAAGTCACAGCTCCACCAGTTTGGTATTGCTTAAATATGGGTACATCATTCAATCCCTCTGGGCCCTAATTTCTCTTTGAGAAAATCATCCCTATGTGATAGACAACTGTGGTCATGGATTCACGGCTTAAAATGCAGAAGAGGCAAGTGGTAAAAGCTATCCCACTTTTGCTAGCAGCTGTATATTGGGCAGAAAAGCAGAATAACATATAGTTGTATAGAATGTGCTGTGTGTTTAGGCTTGATGCCTTCTTATTGTCAACCGTTTTCATTTTAGATGTGTCTCCTTACTTTTTGCTTCAGATCTGTGTATTCTCTGTGGCTTGTGGTTGGGTTGGTGGTTAGCCAGGAAAGAGCATCGCTAGCAGAACTTAGAGAGAGAATCAGATATGAAAGCAGGCTGTGGGGCCAGGAAAGTGTAGGAGCAGCTGCTTCGGGGAGAGCATCCAAGGGCTGTCTGAAGGGTGAGAGGGCAGCTACAGGCAAAATGGCTGAGTATGCCTCTGAGAAGCTGGGCAGAGACTGCTGCCGGACGGCCCCGAAGAGTCTGCAAAGCTTTGAAATGTTTCTCTCATGGTTTGGGATACAGGTTTGGAAACTAGGAGGAAGTAGATCCATTATTCAAGAGGAGCATTTTGTACTAGGAGACAAGGTCAAAAAGCCTGACTCTAAATGCCACTGGTCACCATGTAGATCTCTATCCTGCTTCCTGACTTCAGCTTCCTAAGATAGGAAAACACACATTCAGAAAACTGGACAGTGTGACCCTTAATCATATTCTCTAGAGGGATGCTGCCGTTGGTGATCAGTTTTCCTTATTCTCTATTTTAGCCTCGCATATGATACTGTTACATTTTTGTCTTTGGTGTCTCTCTATATTACATATATGTGCGCATTCATGACTGCGGATGTGCATGCATGTTTGCTGTGGCACATGTGTAAATGACAGTGGACCGCTGCTGCTATCAGACCTTTCTTTCCACCTTGTTTGAGGCAGGATCTCTTTGTTGTTTGCTGTGACCACTGATTCCAGTGTTTCTCTCATCTCTGTCTTCTCTTTTGTCATAGGGACACACTGGGACTGTGGACATGAGCTACCTTGTACAGCTTTCACTTGGGCTCTGGGAATTTAAACTCAGACCCTCACACTTGTGCAACAAGCATTGGGCCCCTTTCTTTAAAAACTAATTCTGGGTTTTATCTCCATCTCTGGAATTCTCCAGTTTGCTGTCATGTTGCTTTGATGTTAGGTAGTCGCTTATATCTAGACATTATTTAATGAGCACTATATAGTTAGTTTTTGTAAGTAACTTGATTCCAACACTTAACATTTAATTTAATACAGACTCTTTGTAAATGGGAATTAGACTTTGTTAATGAAGGAAGTATCCCTGAGCTTAAAGAGGTTATATTGCTCCCCCCATTTACTATGGCTAGAATGGAGTGGGTCCCACATTCCAACCTAGATTTGTCAACTCCAAAGGCCTGTGTGAGCCGCTCATGGGGAAGGCGAGCTCCACTGCCTAGGACCAGCACATGCTTCTTCTCTTTCCTCATTACAAATAAGCGTACATTCTCTGTCCTGACCATTTTCTAATAGATGGTCACTAAGGCAAAGGTATTTATTGATCATACCACGTGCTATATTTTTTTTTACAAATATGTTCTTCTGTCCTACTGGGGAAAGAACCCAATGGGTGACTTAAATCCTGATCATTTTTAAAATCAGTTCTTTAAAAATTTGGTAGAATACGTTTGGGCCATATTTGCCATCATCCCCCAACTCCTCCCATATTCCTTCCCTACATACCCAGCTTTATGTCCTTGTTTTGCCTCGTCACATCAAGTCCCCTCTGTGCTGCCCATATACTGCTGGTGAAACCATAAGTGGGTGTGACTGACCTACCAGAGTCTGCAGTCTTCAAGGAATCTAATTCTAGCTACTCAGTGGATGCCCTTTCTACCTGAAGAGGGCGCTTCGATTCAAAGGGACCATTTCCCTAGGAAATTTACTCATGCTCTGATGGATGGGAGAACTCTTGAATGATCTTTTCGTTTATAAACAATGTTCCCGAATGTGTTAAGATAACCACTTGCTGCACCAATATGTAACACGTTCTCTCTGTTTTTCATAACTTTCTATTCTTTAAAGTCCTGGGAAGCTTTATGAATTCACACCGAGACTTTTTAAATTTCCAAATGAAGACATTTTCCAAACAATCTTGGGTGGCTGCATGCTGCCTATTTCAGTGTTGAAGGCAGTATTGATTCTGTGTTTTGCAACTACCAGGTGTAGCAACCTGCATGAGATGTCACAACTACACTGTACTATGCCTTTCAATGCATTCTAGAGACATGAAGTGCAGGGTCAGGGAGAGTAGCAAATTTCTTTTTAGTTGTTCATTTGTTTGTTTGGTTGGTTGGTTTTTCCAGCTGTTTTTTAATGAAAGATATTTAAAACAATTTTTATGAGATTATAATATAATTACAACATTTCTCCCTTATTTTCCTCTCCCCAAAATCTCCCATATACCATACCATACCTCTTCCTGCTTTTCTTCAAATTCATGACCTCTTTTTCATATATATATTACATATTCCTAAATATAACCTGTTCAATCTACAATGTTATTTGTATGTATTCTGTCAGGGTTTACGACTGTCTGGAGTGTACTTTCATAAAAATAGTAGTATCAAATAAAATGACCTATTTGGAGATAAAAATGCTTATCCTACGTAGGTATTTTCTCTTTTATCATGCAACATTATTTTTCAGGATCTTGATGGTTTTATCTTTTTTTATATTATCAAATGTTAAAATGACTTGATAGTATGTTTTTAGTGTAGGACCAATGTTTAAGAGTTTACTTCCTTTTTGAATTTAATTGTGTGCTTAAAACCTGGAAGGAGTCATGTAGACAGAATGTAGCATAATTAAATATGTTCAGTTGCATGTCTTATATTTTCTTTTTGGTATTATTTTATCCCTTTCATAAGTTATCAGAGAGCATTATTAAAATTTACCACAATTTATAGTTCCTTATGTACTAATTATATATTATTTTAATAGATATTTTTTAATTTCCAAGTCATTAAATTTATGTTAAATGTTCCTTTTATGAAGTATTTTATACTCACTCAGAAATTGGAAGTATTACATATTTTAAATCATTGTAATATCTGCCATTCATCTTTGGTCTAATCATTCAGAAACTCTGTTTTTGTTTTATTTTAATTAAAAACATTTCTGCTTAATGCCAGATAATTGTTAACATTGAATATAGTTTTTTTTTCTTGCTAAGGGCAAAAGAGCCAAGACCATAAATTATGATGGCAGCCACATGTTTCACTGACTCAACTATGTAAAATATTGCTTCTCTCCTCATGTCAGTTCTGATTCACTCATCCCTACTGTAATTCTTCAGGGAGCCTTGTGTAAGTTATAGTTTTAAGAGCAGCCCGCTCACCCTGAGCTCTGGCAGCTCACTGCTTGCTTACTAACCAGATTATTGCTCTGATAGGAAGAACAGAATGAAACAGAGTCACATGTGAGCTGCACTTGGACAGGCAGTGCCAGGGGAGTTTCAGAGAACCTAGATATTTAATAGCCATGAGCTAATCTATCTTAAATTGGGTAGTTCATAACTTTACAACTGCCATATTGCAGGTCAGATATACAAAGCACACAGGATTCATCTCTAGAAATGCATGGTCATGTTGCATGCTTCACAACCCTGTAGATGCATGATCTACAAAGGCTGTTAGTATGAGAAGTCATCGATGGAGAAGCTGTAGCTGCTGAGCAGGTCGTTAGAGATGACAGATTTTTCAGTTTTCATGTTTTCTAAGTATGTTCCACACAGTGCTCCTAAAATTGCAGGTTTTACCTTGCCTCAGTATCCCTTTCCTTTGTAAGATAATAGTTATCTTCAGGAACACATTAAATAGTAAAGGTGTTTTTAACAAACATTTCTTAAGTAGATGGTTCTCACTACTAAGCTCCTTTTTTCCCTCTCACTTCCAGAACATTTCAGAGGAAATGGGAGTGATCAAGGAGACAAGAATACATTGGTCTGCATCCTCTTCTAGTAGTTTATTATCCCACAAGGAGACAAGGGGCCAGGAGATAGGATACTGTAAAATAGATCACGGTTGTTGTCATTGAAAATTGTGTAAAAGATTCAGTTCATTTTAGTTGATTTGTTTTTTTCCCCTCTAAATATTTGTTATGTATTTTCAGGGACAAAGCACTTTGGTCATGATTTCTCTATTCCCCTTCTCTCGAACTCTTCAATAATATAAAAGAAAGAAAGAAAAGTTCTCATTCTATCTATTTTAAATATGCTGAAATATTAGAGCAAAAGACAATTTGGGGGGGATATTTTTAAGTGCGGTTAACTGCATACTTTATGGTAGTTATAATTTGCATATTTATTCATAGGAACTCTGTTCCAAAAAGATTTTAAGGCAGCATCTTTAAGTATGTCATGTTACAAAACTTATCCAATTAATAATGGCAAAATATTTCAAATGGGTAAGGATAAATTGGAGTTAACTGGACCCCTCACTTGTGCTCACAAAGCTTTATGTACAATGGTGAATATCCCACAGTGTGAGCCCACTGCTTTACCTCCAGATTATGTAAAAAAAATAAGAGAGTGTTTATATTCTCAAAGGTTGTCTAGTAGACATTAGCTAGATAAAGGAATCCATGAAATATAAGGGAAAATATGGTGCAGCTGTACAAGCAGCACTGTATGAACCACAGAATAGAGAAAATACAGTATCAAATTTAATTTGAAGCAATTGTTTTGTGGAGCGATATAAGACACACGGTAATAACAAGCGTTGGTACATATTTCTACATAAGAGCGTCGTAAAAATTAAAGCGCTAGTACTAAATGTTCTTTATGCCACAGCCTTAATTAGTATGGGAAAAACCATTTTTTGACTATTTTCCATTTGAGTTAACTAGTTCTTTAGGAAAAATAGTGATATAATTCTTTATTTCATAAAGTAGAAAATGAAACATAATTACCAACTATTTTCACAAGGCCAGTATTGAACTGACCCCAAAGTTAAAGATAAAAAAAATATTTTAGACTAATGTCCCTATTGAACATAGATACAAAATTTCACATAAACTGCCTATAATCTGAGTTCAAGAACACATTGAAGAAAACGTTCATCATGATCAAATTGACTTTATCCACATATGATGGATTAGCTCAACAAATGCAAATCAGTAAATATTAGTATGGCACATAAATGGAGTCAAAGACAAGAATCTCTTTCTCAATAGATGAATATAAGACCTTTGACAAAATACAACATCCTTTCATAATAAAAACCCCAAAGAGACTAAGAATGGAGAAAAACATCTTAATGTAATAAATATTATAAATGACAAATATACAGCCAATATTATTTTAAATGGAGGAAAACTAAAAACATTTCTGCTAAGGTCAAGAACAAGACTAGGGTGTCTACTCTCTTCATTCCAAGTCAATGTTGCTTGGAGTCTTATTTAGAAGAATAAGACAGAAGAAGGAAATAAAGTGATAAAATAGGAGAGGAAGCAAAGTATCCTTTTTTACATCTGATATGATTCTGTCTGTAAGTGACCCTGAGAACTCTACCAGAAAACCTAGTTCTGATGAATACCTTAAGCAAAGTGGCAGTTTAAAATATTTACGTACACCAATTAGTAACCTTTCTATATACAAACCATAGACATACTGAGAATGAATCAGGGAAATAATCCCATATTCAATAGTCTCCAAAACAAACAAACAAAAAAATTGGAATAAACTTAACCAAGAATGTAAAATGTCCCTAGAAAAACTTGAAATACTAAACAAATTGTTGAAAACACTAGAAACTTGAAAGACTTCCCATGATTTTGTTTAGAATAATTCATATTGTAAAGATGGTTATGTTACTGATTGATTACAATTCCTATTAAAATTTCAATGCCATTATTTGAAGAAATAGAACATTGAACTTTCAAATTCATATGGAATCAAAAAGACCAAGGATAGATAAAACAGCCATGAACAAAAAGAATACTGCTAGACTACCATCATCTTTGATATGAAATTATACTATAGAACCTTAATAACAAAACAGCAGGATACTGAGACAAAACAATGAGTCAATAGAGTACAAGACACATATACAATCACCTGAAGTTACAGTTACCTGTTTTGCTTACAAAGATGTCAACAATATACAATGGAGAAAAAGAAAGTATCTTCAACAAACTGTGCCAGGAAAACTAGATAGCCACATGTAGAAGATTGAAACCAGATCATTATCTCTGTTCTTACACAAAATTGAACTCCAAATGGATCACAAGGACCTTAATGTAAGACCTGGAATGCTAACTGTTAGAGGGAAGTATAGGGGGAAGACTTCAAAATGTAGGCATAGGAAAGGACTTTGTGAATAGGACTATGGTTGTTTGGGAAATAATACCAACAATCAACAAAGGAGACAATGAAACTTAAAAAAAACCTTCTGTACAACCAAGGAAACAATAGAATAATAGACAGTCTACAGAATGGTAGGAAATGTTTCTATCTATGTAAGACAAAGGATTCTTATATATAACATTCACATAACCCAAAAAGTAAGTGACCCAATTAATAAATGGTCTAATAACAGTTCACAAAAAGATAAAATGGCCAATAAACACAGAAAAATACACAATCTCTTCATTAGCTATCAGAAAAATGTCAGTTAAAACTACAGCATGATTTCATCTTATGCCAGCCAGAATAGCAGTCATCAAAAAAAGTGTCACTACAAAAATCATAAGAACATTTCTCAAATAAATGGAGGGCATACCTACCACGTGACCCAAGGGTACCATTATTAGGTACCAAAAGTACTCCAAGACAACATAGCAGAGATGATTGCGTATCAATATTTATTGCAGCAATATTCACTGTTTTGTTGCTGAAAACATCCCATCACATATTTATTGTATTTTCTTTATTTATTTTTCTGTCATTGGACACGTTACCCAGTGTCCATAACTTTTGAATAAAGAAAATATGAATTGAAATGGAAAAAATGAAATTCATTGATAATGAATCCAACCGGGTATACTATTTCATTTTTATTTTGCTTAGTATAGATTAGAATTTTCATGTTTATGATAATACTATTTCTAATTATTGTCACTGATTGTAATTATATTGTGCTTTTCATTAAACAAACATATAATACATGTACATGTTCTAAATAAATGGTAATTATTTAGATTCAAATGTTTTATTACAAAAGAATGATGCTATTTTACAACTATAAATATTCATTATTAAAGCACTGTACTATCTCATTCAATAGTGTCCAAATCCCAAACACCTGGAGCTATTGGACATCGCTATGCTGTCCAGACTGAGATATAGCTTTGATATAACCAGGTTGGTTTTTTCTGAGTAGCCCCAGATAGTTCTTAAGACTGGCACAGGACCCACCTCCCTCTTTGGAAGACTTATGTTTCCATGGGTAGGATCTCGGTTCCCATAGTAAAGGAGAGAATCCTGGGTTCAAATCAAGGCTATACTACTCACTGTATGTGTGACCTTGAGCAACTGTTTCATTGATTTCTAATCTGCAAATTGATAAATCATATATTATATAACTCTTTTATGATGATATTATCTGATAATACAGAAAAATGAGATGCAAATCAATAGCTGGATGTTTAAAAGTGATCTACATGGACATGTATAAAAAACATATTCTTAAAACGGTCCTTCTCATCCTATTCAAAATATGTCAATTTCTTTTATTTGGTAATAATAGGTGACATGTTGGTCTTTCTAACAATAATGGGTAATTTCTAGGTAATTAATAGGAATTCTAATGATGTGGAATTTTCTGGTACAAAATTATAATGTGTAGTACATCCCCACTGAGGTATACAATAATATTTCCTAACTACCCATTACTAAATACTGAATTTCTATCATTTATGAAATATATCAGTTGCAAAAATCTGGAGATACACCTAATTTAAGTGTGACTCTCATATTCCCTGAAAGTCATCAGGATATAATGGCTAACAAATCCAATCTATCCGGCTTACAATGCCTGTCAACAGAACGACATGATGAGCAGCTGTGCTCTTGACTCCACTGTCTCAGTGATTGGTGCCAGTTCATTGAAGTATTCCAGCTGACTTACAGCCAGCCTGCAGGACCCCCAAAGAGTTTTGTCATGAGAAAAACCAGGCAGTGTGGTTAAAACCTCAAGGGATAGCAACTGTTTACATATATTCACTTAGACAAACACACACAAACATACTTACAGCCACAAAAACCAACATCTCCTGATTACCTTACATTTGGCACCAGAAGACAATGCCCGAGAAGTCCCTGGCATCCTGTCTAGTGCTTTCCTATTGCCTCTGTTTGGGTCACCTGACTGATCTCTGCAGAATTTAGAAATAATTGGATCAACCAAAAGAACGTCTCTGAAATCTAAAATATAGAATTGGCCATTAGTTCCTTTTGCATACTGTGAAAACTATATTTGGCTCCATCAACAGCTGCTTGCATGAATTGCTCAGCACTAAAATATGATTGGTGAACATTCAGAATTTTATTTCATGGTATTACTTGCAATTATGGAGATGTTGACAGATCAGTTTCCATCTCATCTAAACGCTAAGAAATAAACTTGTCTCTGCATACACATTCCCTTTATATGAGACTTTGTTCATTTTCGTGGTTTTTCAATTGTTTTACTGTATAAAGGATAAATTTCTCTTTTAGTCTTTTTTGTCCTGAATTCAAATTGGTATCATTTACCAGTTCCTAAGTTATTCAAATAGCCATCTTGTTTTGGGGTATTTCTACTCAGTTGCTGGCCCTGGAAGATCAATACTGTTTTGTGAAAACAGTATTGCAATGACTTCTTGACTTTGGTGAAATGAGTATAGGGGATTTATTATCAAATTTTTAACCAAAATTATTATCTGTGGTTGTTGTTGCCTTGTTATTGTGGTAGCTATGGTAATCATTGAGAAGAGGCAATAGGGTGATTTGTGATGGCTGCAGGAGGTGAGAAAGAACCTGGGTAATATAGGAGTAGGGCAGCAGGCAGATTTATTCCCGGAAAATGAAAAGAGTAAAGAAAGGAAAGAAGGCCAAAGCAATCTGCGCTCCTAAGCCTCAGGGGTCATTGCAGAAGAGGGGCTGCCTTACAGATTTTATTGCTGTGTAGAGACACTATGACCACAGCAAGTTTAATAAAGAAAATATTTAACTGATGTGGCTTGCTTACCGTTTCAGTGATTTAGCCCATTATTATCATGATGGAGAGCATGCAGGCAGACATGGTGCTGAGGTATAACCTAGAGTCCTACATCTTGCAGGCAACAGGAAGGAGACTGAGACACTAGGTGGTATCTTGATCATAGGAAACCTCAAAGCCTACCGGACAGTGACACACTTCCTTCACCAAGGCCACACCTCCTAATAGTTCTACTCACTCTTGAGATTATGTGGGCCAATTACATCGTAACTATGACGAAGGGCATATGATTTTAAAAGCCTGAGGAACAGAGATTTTGCTGTGAGATTATCTCATAGAAATGTCAGAACTACAGCCATATATTCAAAACAACATGGCTGCACAAACAGGATATTTTAAAAATATGTACACATACTTAAATAAGCGTTTGTGTATAATTTTTGAGAGTACATTAAGAGAAAAACTGGAATTCCTCAAAAGGTTGGGGTAAAAAGTTTATTATATGTACAGAAAGTTTATTACTAATTTCTTTTTTCTTAAAATAGTTTAGTTAGTACAATTTCTGCCTTAAACTTTTTAAAAAGTTCACAGAGAATTCATCTTAGGTTGAATTTCCATTCTGAAAGTGGACTCAATTCCTGGCCTTGATTCTATAAATTCATCTCCTTAAAATTCCATTTCTTATCTACCTGACATCTTCAGAGTATCTGCCAATGTTGCTTTTTACACTCCCAGCTGACAGTCAGAATGGGAGATATAGCATCCTTTTCACAATCTGGCCTGCTTACTTGTTTTAGTTATGTTATTTAATTATGTTATTGTTTTCCAGAACATTGGAGGTTTTACTTGGGTATGGTGAGATTGGTGAGATGTCTAGTTGAGACATTGCTTCCCCCATTATATAGGACTCCATTTAAGTTCCTCTCATGTATGTACATATTTTGGGAAGTTTCTATAGTGCTAAGTTTCCATGTGCATTAGCTGCCTTCGGTGTTGTGTCTCCCTCCCCATATTCATTCTTTTATTTTGCACTTCCACTCCTTCTCCATTTAACCCTCCTATTTTACTTTCTTCTTTATCTCTTTACAATGTTGGGTGTATTTCTCCTTGTTTTGGAAGATCTCCTCGGAAGATCTCCTCGGCCTTCCTGCTGCCTTACTAGTTACCTAACCTCTGAGTTTATTTGGTTTGAAACATACAGACATAAAAGGTAACATCCACATACCAATACTATTGTATCAATTGGCTGTTCCCAGTCAGTTACATTCTATAACTGTTTGTTTGTTTGTTTGTTTTTTGAGACAGGGTTTCTCTGTGTAACAGCTCTGGCTGTCCTGGAATTTGCCTTGTAGAACAGGCTGGCCTCGAACTCACAGAGATCCATCTGTCCCTGCCTCCCAGTGCTAGGATTAAAGGTGTGCACCACCACCACTCAGCTTTTTATAAAACTGTCTTCTTAGTGCAGTAGGCAGTGCGTCAGTCTCATATTCTATAACTTTGAAGTCAAGCACTTACATGGTTGATTTTTTCCAACCTTCTGCTTTTCAAACACGTACATTAAAACTACGAACACATCTAACCAGAGTTTAGTTAATTTAAAAGTTTTCATACTGTTAATTTTCATTATCATTTTTCTTTTATTCAATACTCATTTTAAAATGCATTTCTTACTTTTATCAGATGTGATGATGACAAAGTACCTAGTCACTTTTCTGCTTTTGAGTTCCAGTTGACTTGCCCAAGATCAGAGCTCATGCATTGTAGGACTTTGGTACTTTAAGAATCAGAATTGCTTTATTATTTATTATATGGTACAATTCTGATAAACCTTTAATTAGTACTTTTAAGTAGCATGTATTTTGCATTTTAAAATGCAACACCTTAAAATGCAAATTAAGCAGGCTTATCAAATATGCTAAATAAATATTTTATATCCTTGCTAATTTTGTTTTGTCCTTAATATGTCAGCCATTGGAAAAGTTACATTAAAATCTCTGTCACCATTTATGAACTTAATTCTTCTTTACAAAACAAACAAACAAAATGATGCTATTGAAGATATATAAACACTGAATACATGTTTTTATGATGGTATGCTTCTCTTTTCATTATTAATCGCTCATTTCTCTTGACTAATGTTGTAAAGTCCAGTTGGTTATTATTATACCAATATCCATTTGAAACCTGATATACTATTGGTATATTAAGATACTGATTTTACTAGCTTTTGGTAGAGTTTCTTTTTTGTTGTTTCTTTGAGACAAGGTTTCTTTGTATCACAGCCCTAGCTGCCCTGGAACTAGCTCTTGTAACTTGTGGACCAGGCTGGCCTTAAACTCACAGAAATCCACCTGCCTCAGCCTCCCAAGTGCTGGAATTAAAGGCTGAGTTTCTTGAATTTAGGGAATGCTGTTCTTTTGTCTGACATGAAACTACATTGTATGGATGCAAACATTTCTTGTGCCCTCTCCCCAATTTGGGAAATCTAATCATATGTGTATCAATTCTTATCTTTATGCTATCTTGTTGATTTTTATCAAATACATCTCCAAATACATCTATATATTTCCTGGTGACTTATTTTCTTGTTCACTGTCCTTATTTTGTGTTGATTCTGCTAAGTTTTAAATTTGTCTTAACTTTTAATTCTAAAATACTCATTTTCTCAATCATCTGGTTAAAATCGTGTCATCTCTTTTATTACACAAATTAATGGCACATTTATTTTAGAATCCTTATCAGATGCTATGTTTAAACCATCTTATAGATCCATTTCTGCCACTTCATCTTCTGGTTTTTGATCATTGAGTCACCTGTGCTTTTTATGTGCTTGGTATTTTTGAATTTGAAATCAGACATTGTGTATGAAAATTTGACAGGCTGTCATGATGTCTGGCCTGTGAGAGGATGGCCTTTTCTCTTGGAAAAAAAAATCAAAGTAGTGATAGATCAACTTGGTCCAACAAGGAACTGACATGGCTCAGTTACATCACATCAGTCTGCATGAGAGTTTTCTCTCTGTGTTTTCCCTCTTTCCCCCAGACAACCCCTCTTATAGGTCTCACCTGAAAGGGTATTTCCCTTCAGGGATATTTCCCTTTACCTTAACAGATACCTCTGGTGCATTAAATGAGACATTTCCTCCAAGGCTATGAGATTTGGACACTTGGTCCCCAGTTGGTGACTCTGTTTGAAGAAGTTTAAGGTGTCTGCATTTGGAGTAAGTACATCATTGGGGTGGGCTTAGAAAGTTTAGAGTTTTGTCCTACATCCTACATCCACGCTGTTCTTTCTGCTATATGATGAGGAAAAGGAAGTGCGCTCTCATAATCTTGCTCCCATTCTGGTCTGCCTCTTGCTGCCATGCTTCCCACTCATGACGGACTCTTAGCCCTCTTGAACCAGAAGCTCAAGGAAACCCTTGATTTTATAAGTTGCCTTGGGGGTGGTGTTTTATCACAGCAATAGAAAAGTAACTATAAAATGCTCAAAGTCTATTTTTTTTCCTCTCGGCTCCACAGCATGGCTGGCAGCCCTGAACCGCTGTTTTCTTTTCTT
>JAQHUG010000072.1:7219006-7275702 GCA_028555095.1 Dicrostonyx torquatus
TCCAAGGTCTTCTCCGCACTGGAGATAGATCTCAGATCACCTCCTCCCTGAAGCAGGTTGTGGTGTTGATTCTAATGTCACCGAATGGATGGCTCAACTGGTAGTGGATCAGTGCCACGCACTGGCCAAGGGCCCCGTATACAAAAGCACAAGCTTGGTAGAATCTTGCTCCTCCAGATGGTTCCTCCAGATGTTTCTGCTGGACCCTCCAGAAGTTTCAGCAGGAACCTCCAGATGTTTCTGCTGGGACCTCCAGATGTTTCTGCTGGGACCTCCAGATGTTTCCGCTGGGACCTCCAGATGTTTCTGCTGGGGCCTCAAGATGTTTCTGCTGGGACCTCCAGATGTTTCTGCTGGGACTCAATCAGGGCCCCCTGATGCTCCAGGATCTCAGAGGCAAAAGCACGGGCTTGGTGTATGGAGCTCTTGCTTGGTGGATGGAGCTCTCTGAGACAAATAACCCCTGCTTCCCTGCACTCACTCCCCGATCCCCAGAGCCTTAGCCCTGGATCCTGCTGCTTTGCGAGGTCCTAGGACCCCGCAGCTGGAAAGGGGAGATAGGGTGGGCTGGGAAAAAAATCCAGTATCCGGGCAGGGCCCTGCGCCTGAATCGCTGTTTTCTTTTCAAGCTCTCTCTCTGTCCTGCACTACTTATGAGTAGGTAACCGCCTCAAGTGAAATGTTTCTTCTCTCTGGATGTCGATGTCTCTGTCACACTGCTGCTGCTTAAATCATTTTCCAGTGCATTGAGACATTTTTTTCTGCATTTATAGTTGTTGTTTTTGTATTAATATGGTATAAGTTACTCTGTTATAGCTTGAAGCAGAAATCCTGCCACTAAAAGATATTAAACATTGTAATGATATGATCTGATTTGCATTTTAGAAATATTTCCCTGGACATCAATATCCTCATCTGCACAATGAAAGATTGAGGTAGAAAATGTTCTCGAAGGTCTATTCATCTCCAATATTCTGAAAGTCATGAG
Organism: Dicrostonyx torquatus; assembly: GCA_028555095.1. Lineage (NCBI taxonomy): Eukaryota > Metazoa > Chordata > Mammalia > Rodentia > Cricetidae > Dicrostonyx > Dicrostonyx torquatus. The sequence continues at coordinate 7,219,995 of JAQHUG010000072.1, forward strand.
AGCATTAACAGTATGTCATACTACTATTTCAAGCTGTGAAAACCCACTGGCTTCTTAGTATTAATCACTTAAAGTTAGAAAATACCAGAACTAGAGCAAAATGGCCAGTAAGACAGCACTTAGCCCTGGTGTCTTCTCTGTCTGAATTCTGCTCTGTTTCTAGAAGCATCATTTCTTTCCCAAGAATGGGATTCAGGAGCTGAGTTTATTTTTCCTACATTCCAAACTCTCTCTCTTTTGGGGGTTGTATTCCACTTCATACTTTCATCTGTAATAGTATTATAGAATTAGTCTCCACCTGAGACCTGACATTTTCTGCCCTATATGTTCAAAGCTCTAGATTACCAAATATTAATACTTTATTAAGCATGTTATCTCTAAATAATAAAAACTTCCACTTAAAGGTGTGTGCGTGTGTGTGTGTGTGTGTGTGTGTGTGTTTGTGTGTGTGTGTGTGATAAGAATTAAAGAACAGGTCTTGAAAATGGGAGGGGCAGACACAGGAGGAGGTAGAGAGATGGGTAAGATATCAGGAGTGATAGATTTGCAGTGCTTGTTAGTAAATAACTAAATGTAAAATCCTTACTCAAGTAACCGTATAAAGGGTATACACTTAAAGAGTTAATGGAATTTGATTGTATACAAGGAAAAAGCAAATTGCATTCAGGGTTTAATAAAGGGAGTTATCTGTATAGGATTTTGTTACATTCTACTTCAAAGTACTGATGTCTAATGTAAGCTTGGTTCTGAATTTGAGAAAAGCAAAGTTGGGAATGTTGTAGATAGCTTAGGTTCTTGGGAGATAAAGAAGAGTACAAACCACACACCAGGAGTTTATTATATTCCTTAGTTAAAGCAGAACTAAAATTTATTTTATTTTCAGGGGCTGTTTTTTATTGAGAAGTTTTTATTCATTCTAATTCAATAACACTTAAATTGGATATACCTAATAGAAAATCTAGAAAACAAACTATGGTTTCATCTGTAAATGAATGGCTAGGAATTTTTAAAGTCATTTTGTCATTTATATATTTTATATATGGCTAGACTTAGCCACAGATCTTTAAAAATATTGTTTAAAATGTTTATCTAAAGTACATACATTTTGACCTATTGCTATTAGAATGAGCTTGGTTTTCACAGTGTATATATAACAAATTATACTACAATAAATAATAAATTTATATATCTTATTTTCAATGGTGTTCGTCCTCTGGAGTATTTATTTAACCATCACCATATTGTTAGATTTATTTTGAATTATAAATAATATTCTGAGAAGAAAATATTTTCAGTGAAAATTGTTACCAATTGCTAGGTGAAGACATTTAACTTCCTGTTACCTCATCATTACCTTTGATAGTGCACTTAATTTTTCTTCAATTTATTTCATCCCTTTCTTTCACTTCTAAAGTCTAGTAGACATGCATCCTATTAAACATTCATCATTCCTTCACCACTCCCCCCTTGTTGATCTCATTATTTATAGGCTTGACAGGTCTTGTAAAATAGTCATCTGCTAAGATGCACATCTCTATGACCTGACTATAAATATCCCATTGTTTACATCATCCCTGCAAAGCATCTCTTCAGGATCAGCTCGTCTCATGTTCTGTAGTCAGGATGGCTTCAACATTCTGTAGAGAATGGACAAATTGCTCTCCAGGTCACTAAGATAAATGTGTAGACGCAGAAATGTACTCCCGAGTTCAAATGGAGGTTTCTAGCCAGCTGGTGCCTGTGTTCAAGGCTCTATTGAATATGGTTCATGATATAAAGTGCCTACCTAATACGGCAATAAAAGAGCATCGTTACTACAAACTAGGAAGTGGCTACAGTTAAGTCGTGAATGGAAAGGAAACCAAGAAAAAGAACTTTTTCATTTGTCGAGGGAAAGCTTAAAAGATATTTTAAGCTGGTAATAGAAAAATAATCTCCTTTGGCTTTAATACCTATGTACCATAAAGGGGCCCAGTAAATATAGCAAGTGTTGCCTTTTCAGAACCTGGTAGATAACTTGACATTAACTAGAAGCCCGGGTGCAGTATGCTCACTTGGCAGAGCAGTTCACATGCTTCTAAATGTTTGTGGTTTCCCCCTTTCAATGTGGATTAACCACCTTTGCTAATTGTTTTGCTCTCTTTCCCTAAACAGCTTTACCATCAAGTTGCAAACAGCCAGCTCTTCCAAAGCCTCAGCATCTGGAAATGGTGGATGTTAGTTAAGGAGATAAGATCATTTTGACAATTTAACGGAGAGCAATTTAGAAAATGGTAGTCTATTTGGGGCCAACTTTATGTGTGAACTCTTATAGTTACTTCTGAAATGTACATTTTTTTAAAAAGAGGATAGTAAATATTTTTTCTTCTGGGATGCCTTTCTGGTGAACTTTATAGATTTTTAAACATGAAGCAGAGTCATTTGTGGCAATTGTGCTTTTCCAAATGTTCTTCTGCTTTGGATGCCCTATCTGAATATTAGATTGCTTCTCCAGATGTTACAGGCTCATGTTTCCTTCTGGTGAATTTGTTTGTTGATCCTTCTCTATGTTCCTCGGGATTTCTATTATCTCTCTGACTTAGGCAAAGCTTTTATAAATGTTCTATGTTTCAAGAGTTTGGATTCGGGTCACATAGATGATATTTCCAAAGGACTTTTGCTCATTTGGTTCTTCCCTTAAGAATGGTGAAAGCAGTTAGCTTTTCCTCCTGCTCTGGTAGGGGTGAGGGTGCCATTGTTTTTTCTCTCTCTTAATATATTAAGGATATTGACCTTTTCCCTAAACCTTAGGTCAAAGGAGAAGTGGTGGTTGTTTTTGATTGAATGATTGTTTCCATATGTTTTGCTTCTGGAGGGATCATGTAGAAGGAAGAGTGACTCCACCCGCTACTCCTAAGGTTTAAAAAAGTGTTCTATAAAACATGCTAAGGATCGTATGCTTTGATGTCAGATAGATCATGATCTGAGCTTTAGTTCAACACTTACTCTCTGTGTGAACTCAGGAAACTGTTCAACTTACTAGGGTATCAGCAACCTAACTTATGAAATGATTGTGATTAGTATTATCAGTATAGCAGACAAACGCCTTGTTACTTGTGAAAGAAAATCACGTAACTGATACATTTCCCAAGGTGTTTGGTCTGGTATCTGAAACATATATTTAATAAATATTTTCAGAAAAAGTAAAGATATTAAAAAAAAACAACAGGACATCATACTGTGACCTCTTTGTGGAAGGTTAAACCTCTTGTATGTTCAAGGTTTATTTCCGTTTTATTTAAAATATTTTATATTTTGAAATTAAATTATAATTATATCATTTCCCTTTTTGTTTCTCCCTTCAACCCTTCCCACTACAATCCCTTGCCCCTTGCTCACTCTCACATTCACACACACACACACACACACACACACACACAAACACACAGAGTCCTAGATGCATCAATGCAGCCTGCTCCTTCTGTGTAATGTTACTTGTATGTACATGGGGTGCAATAGTGTCATACATATTTCAGTAGTAAATGAATAGCTCTGTAATTAGACTTAAGGCTGACTTAATGAGGGAAAATGATGCCTAGCACTGGCAATCTAACCAACTACCTGAGGCAAGTGAGGTCATGGATCTACCATCACCACACTGCTTAACCAACATAATTCCATACTGCATTGTAACTTTTCAGGATTTTAAATGACTTATTACAGAAAGTTAGAGTGGAGGTGAGGCAGGCTCCGCCCTTCACTGTAGATTCTAGGGGCTGCCATGAGAGTTGAGTCTGAGGGTAACCTTACTTCTACCATTTGCTCTTAATGGTATTTTGTTTGTTTAATTTTGATTGTGTTAGAAAGTAAAAGAGAGATCATAAGAGAGAGAGAGCATGGGTAGGAAGGGAAGTGGGAAGGATCTGGAAGGTACCAGGTGAGGGGGAATAGATAAAATTACATAGTATGAACTATTTAATAAAAATAAAAAAATCATTGGTTCTCAACATAATTATTTCATCCCTTTCAATGAGTCTGTACATTAAATATTACATGTGATACAGCGATGTTCTAAAAGAAGGTCTAGAAATCCAGGAGGCACTCACTGGAGCTACCATTTCTGTTGCATCTAGAGTATCCCCCATCAATTCATCAAAAGAGTCACATACTTAAACCTGCTGCTCAATGTTCCATGGACCTGAGCAGACACATGACACATGACATTGAAGGCATGCGCCTCTTCTTTCTCCACAATTCTTGCCTATCTTCAGGAAGTGTTTGGGGTGACCATTTTTATACTTATTGAAGTTCACCGTTTCAGTGTGCGCAGCAAATCTTGGGTTCCTGGAATTCAGGTCAAATATAACTTGTGAATAGGGCTGAATTATTTTGTCATGGATAGTTTTTTTTATCTTAGATCTTCTCAGTGTCTCCCATATTGAATATATTACATGTAAAAACACACAGAGAAGCTTCAGGTAGTGTCTGAAGTATTTATAGAATTAGTTACCTGAAAATGCCACCAGAGGAAAAGCAACACTTTTGGATGATAAAATTAATCTAGCCAAGTAGTAGGTTGAATCACTCCTATGTTTTCCTTTGAGATCATCTTGCCTAGGATATCTGAAATATACCAGAGTTGGTGTATTTCTCTGAAAAGATGTTTTAAAAAGTATTTTTGGAGTGACATTTATTAGTTTGTACTTTGTTTGATCCTAACTTGAAAAGGTAACTTCTATGGTAATTTCATGTTTTACTCCTTTAAAACTTGTGTTTCTCACATTAAAGTGTATGTATGTTCAGACATATCAAACCGAGTGGATTTGCAAGGTTAAGATCACACTCAACTCTCCTTGCCGAGCTTGGAATTTATCTGAAGATGAAAATGTCAAATTTTCTTTGCTTTGAAGTAGCTTGGAGTCGTGTGTGTTTATGTAACTCTGAAGTATTTGTTTAAATAGACTATGACATTCCAAAACTGTAAGTCAGGAGAAATGACTACTTTAATGTGAAATAAAGCATCGCATATAAATTTTCTCTTTGAGCATTGTATCTTTTGTTTTTATTCATAGAAATCATTGTGTGGTTTGAAAAATGATTCAGGTTTTGCATTAAATGTTGTATCATTAAAAAAAAACAAAGTAGGAATCAGCAGGCAAGTGTTAGCTTAACAGTACAAAGATATTACTTTTACTAAGACTACTCCAAAGTTTGACTTCTTATCTGTGTCAATCTTCTGATGTTTGATAGTCATAGTTAGCATTTATAAAGATCTTATGATAATAATTTTCTATATTGATCTGTTAAATTTCAATAGTAACCAACTAGTGTCTTACTATTTTTAAAAAATGAGATAAAAAAAACCAAGCAAACAAAAACCATAACAAAAAAAGAGTATTTTTTTCAGAAGAGCGGTTACGTAGCAAAGGATAGAGAGAGTAGGGGGAGAGGAAAGGCAAGGAGAGATTAGTCAGTAGATAAAATTAGACAAGGAGAATAAGTTCTCATGTCCTCTTACATAATATAGGGGACCACAGTTTACACTTTTTAGCTCCTTTTTAATGGGGCAGTAAGATTCCAGAGAGTGATTTTGCGATTTCAAAGGGTCCCATCAGAGGGCTGCTATATTCATATTTGAGATAATGGGCATTGTAAATATCCTGATTTGATCAATTTATAATACATGCATATAACAGAAAAGCAGAAACCCCCTCAACTATGCAGTGTTGTGCCAGTTTCAATGACTATTCATCAATGGACATGGTACAGGTAGAGGCAGTGCCAACTGTCTAAGATCACAAAGCCAGGAAATTTGAGTACTGTGATTTAAAATAAAAAAAACTAGCTCCAGTATTTTTCTAAAAATCACTTTAGTAATTGTTTTAACCTTTGAAACAATGTGTCTTGATTGTAACCACTCTGTACTCCCCCTCCAACTCTCTCCAGGAACCCCCAGTCACATATCATTCCAACTTCATATATTTTTCTAAAATTTTCATTAAAAAGTCAACCCACAAAGCCTAATTAATGGTACCTCCATGTGAAAAGTCTGAGGTTATCCACTGGGGATTGGACAGTCTACCAATTGCCAATCCCCCAAGGAAGAAATAACTCTACCTACTGCCCCACCCCATAGCTATTAATTATCACTAATTTCTTAGTTAGTGATGGGCCTCTGTAGTTCCTCTCTCATTCACATTAGGACTCTTACTTGACTGGATTTTGTGAGAGGCTTGTGAGAGTGACCACAGTTGCTAAGAGAATGTGTATTAAAGTCGTGTCATATCCAGAAGGCAGAATTTTACATCACTCCTCCCCATTCTTGAGAGCTTACACCATTTCCACCTGCTTTGGAAACAATGTTCTACAAATAAACCTTCACAGTTGCTTATTCTCAGCATTTTGAACAGTTATGAATTCTTGTATTAGTCACTATCTATTTCAATTAAAGGAAAGATTTCTCTAATTGAGAGCAGCACAAATCTATGAATAGAAATATTGACAAGCCAGTTTGGCAACATTACCATTTTAGAAAAACAACATGACTCCCCCTAGGCTCTATGGTCTCCCTAGCCATGGGTTTTGATCATAATTAACTCTATCAGGCATGGATTTTTCTCCTACTGAGCAGACCTCAAATCCAATCAGATGAATAGTTGGTAACCTCCACAAGCAGTGTTGCCACTATTTCACGAGTGGGAACAATTTGCTTGTTAGGCTGGTGTTATAATGAAAGACCCAGCAGTAGGTCAGACCTTTGGTGTTTGTCTGTTCAAGAAGCCTGCATTGTACCTCCAAGCACTAATATATGACCCAGCTATACTTGAGGGCATATACCCAAATGCTTTTAAAATGTTTTTGACTTATCGTATAATTATATCATTTTTCATTCTGTTCTCCCTCCAAACCTTCCAATGTATCTCCAAGTTGCTCCTTTTCAAATTCTTAGGGTTTTGTTCTTTAACTGTTGTTATATATTTAACAACATAAACATATATATATATATATATATATATATACACTTAAGTAAATCTGACCACTTAAGTAAATCTTCTCAGTCCCTATAATGTTACCTGTATGAATGTTTTTAAGGCTGAATAATTGGTATTAGATAATCAAATACTATGCTCTTCCCTGGGCAAGACTATTTTTTCCATACCTCAGCATTCCCTAGTTGGCTATAGTTCTTTATCTAGAGAGGGTGAAAGCTCATGAGGCCCAAAGAGACTCAATATCTTACTACAGAGATAATTGCATATATGTATTCATTGTCATTTTATTCACAATGGCTAGAAAATAAAACCAACCTAGATGTCCATCAGCCAATAAATGGATCATGAAAATATGGAATATTGCTCTGTTGTAAAGAAAAATGAAATGATGAAATTTGTAGGTAAATGAATGGAACTGAAACAATGACACTAGATGAAGCCATCCTTGTCTAAAAAGACAAATGCCATATATTCTTTTTCATACATGGGTACTAGCTTCAAATATTTGACTTGTATTTTTAACAGGAAGTACATGTAGACACCAAGAAATTAAAAGTAGGAATTGGGTGAGGTGCTTTAAAGGAATGAGGTTAATATAATATAGATAAAACGAAAATGAAGGGGGACAATTTGGGGTCAGAAAGGTGTAGACACATGAGGGAGTACGGAAAGATTTACCCAAATGAGGTGTGCATACAAAAGCTATATGAAAAGTTAAGCTCTTATAACCTAAGTAAACGTTGTAAGAAGAGACAGCAGAATAGACATGCTATGAGAGAATGGTGGATTGTAGGGTGTAGTTGTGGGCTTGTTGCTGCTGCCTGTTGTGAGGTCCCCATTTCCTGGGGAACAGGGAGTGAGAAGACACAAAGTCAACAATACAGACTCCAAAAGATTCCGATGTAAAAAGCTCTTTATTGTGAAAAGATTTTTTTTTAACAAGTTGGGGAAATTAAGTTGCCACAGGAACCTTTCTGGTTGGTCCTTTTGAAACTGTGGTCACTGCTGGTATGTTGTGATTGGCTAGGAGTGCGCATCATTAGTTACCACGCTTTTGGTCTGCTGACAGGTTGTTTTGCCCAATTTTGCTATTCATTGTGAGTTTTTATGTGTTTGTTTGTGCTTGCGCTATTGCCCTGTCTCATCTCACTCTTTTTATTTTTTTTTTCGGGGGTGACCTAGTGGGACTTATGGAATTTTTATAACCCCACCTCAGGGGCCCTCTAGCTTTTGGGCTGTGCCTGTCTTAGGTTGGCCTGCAGGACAGGCTCTTACCCATCTTTGGCTACAAATCCTCAGATGGTTGAGTCCCTGGAAGGTCCCAAGAAGTCAGAAGCAAGGATGAACTTTTAGGAAAACTGAGGCTTTAAATGGCCTCCTGCATTTGCATTAGCCAAGCATGGGCCACTTCTCTTTGAGGCTTTGGTCCAGCATGCTCCATAGCCATGAATACCTGGCTACCATGAACACGTTGCCTTGTTCACCGGCTGTTGTCAAGATCTTAGCTGTAGGAGACACCTAAGAAGAAATATTAGAGCCACCATCACCCCTCCCATAAGGCACCAAGTAACAAGTTTAGAGTGGTCTAGCAGGGATTTTATGTGATCCCATATTTGGTCAAAGAAAGTGGTAGACAAATTCAATGGCTCGACTCGTGTTGAGATAGACTCTAATTACAACTGGGACAACCAGGTAGTTTGCATGGTTTTGGGAATGGAATCCTTTTGGAACTTCAATTTTGTAAAGATAGTATTTTGTATGCTTGTGTAGCATACTGACTATCTGAGATAATATTTAGAGTTCTGATTGGGTCCTTTCCAATACCTTAAGGGCTACCAGTAGTTGTACTGATCCATGGTTTGGTTGGGTATAGGCCCAGCCTTATGACTAACTCCCATTAATATTAACCCAAAATTAGTTTTATTGGCATCTATAAAGGCTATAGCAGCTTGGGGGGGATGTAATTTTTTGATGGTGTGGCATAAATTTTTATCTTTAATTTTAAAAGGGGAGGGCAGAAAGTCATCTGTCCTGAGAGAAATGATTATCCAGTGTGCCCATACTGGACTTAGCAATTGCTTTAAAACAGACTTCTTCTCTAAGTGGTTTGTTGTTTTTCCTGGCTTTGCTTATGACAATATCTCTGAAGTCTATATCTATAACTGTAACTCCTGGGTCAGGGAATGCACCAAGTACCACAAGCAGCTGCTGACTGGCCTGAAGGACAACCCATGGCTAATTTTCCAAGACTGTCCTGGGAAACTGGCTGGGCACATAGAGCATGTGCAACAGAGACTCCCTGCTGCCACCTTGGCTCTGGAAGAGGACCCAAAGGTGTTCCACCATGCTCTCAAGCTAGCTCACAAAGGCACAAGAGTCTCTGTTCAGGTTGTTGCTTCTACGGCTGTTCATGTAACCTCAGCAGAGAGAACAAATGTATTGGGGCAATCTGTCTTTTAAAATGAGTTCTACTATGCTTCTGAAAACAAAAAGATCTGCCTAGTGATTGAGAACCAGTTCACCATAACCGCTGCGAACCACGGCACACCACTTACCTTTATACACCAGGAGTGTGAAGCCATTGTCCAGTCTATCATTTATATCAGGACCCACTGGAAGCTTCTACAGTCTCATGCCCACTGAAAATCAATTTTGTCATTTAGGACATTCGGTCTTTGGATGAGCCCTGCTTAAGTGGCCAGACTGTCCACATTCGCAGGCAGCACATTCTGGAAGGGCAGAATTATCATCCTTTTCAAGTTTGACGTTGACCAAGGCATTGATGGAAGCCACAAGAAGGAAATGGAACCATTCTGTGTGTCAATATCATGGGCAGCCAAGACCCACTTATGAATATTGCCTTTCCTAACAAGTGCAATGACATTATAGGTAATGGTGTTGAGGCCCTCCCAGGTTGGCTGTTTAATAAGGATATCCTTGGTGGGGTCAGAGGAGATGTGCTTTTTAACAGCTTTGGTGATACTGGTCATGTTTCTATAGTCTGCTGCATGTGATTGCAGAAATAGCTTGCAATGTCCTGGAGCATACAAAGTTTGAGGGCCTGGAAGGCTAGGTTGGACACTTATTGCAAATATGCAGGTAGGCCTATCATAGATTGTGATACAGGATCAGTGTATTGTCTATAGCCAGGAAGCATGTCAAGGGTAATGTTAAGTCTAAAATTCAATGGTAATGTTAAGTCCAAAATTCAAATTTGTATGGGTTTTGGTCTCTTCTGCATGATCACAAGCAGAGTGCCATTGGAGGAAAACTGAGGAGTCAAAGACTGCCTTCAACATAGAGTACCAGTCTTAATGGGTTTGAAGCTGCCTGGCCCATAGTCTAAGTACTTGCTCAAAATAAGGAAAACTGGCATAGCATCAGTCACCCTCACACACCCCTGTAGAGCTCCCAGCCTGCTTCCGGCCCTGCTCAGGGCACTGGAAGGACACATATCTGGAACCTCCAGACTCTCCAGGGATAGAATACACCCAGAAGTGCTTAAGCATATTGAAAATGGATTGGGACCACAGATGTTGAATCCGACACTGACCGTCTTCATTCAGTGACAAATGCAGGTATATGCCTTGCCCTGGATCTTGAAAGTGAGGACATATTCACCATGTCTTGTCTCACTGTGACATACCAGGAAGACACCATGGGAGCCAGTGCCTCCTTCCAGCACTAACTGGGCAGCCTTGAGTCAAGAGAGCATGCCATGGAATTAAGGATATCCTGAGAGGGGCTTATTCCCCTCAGCACCCTCTGTCTCCCCCTAGAACAGGAATGACCCTGTGGCTGTTTCTGGAGTATCCAGGGGAGGGTAAGGGGGTTGAGAGGGGATGAACTGTCTCTGCTGGGAGTCCCTCTTCAATGGTAACGCTAGAGGGCAATTCCAGAGGAAGCAATTTCATTAAATCAAAGTGGGAGGGAGCAATGGAGGCAGAACTAGGGGAGAAGGATACTGATGGTGTGTTAGAAGGGCCCCCAAAAGTTCTCAATGACAGACAGTTGTTTCTCTCTCTGGGTCTCAGCAACAGATCCTGGCTGGGCAAACTCTCAGAATGATTCATGTAGGCAATTCTAGACTGTCTGTGCTATCCTTTGTGAGGAAGGAGGTACCATTAGCCAGGGGATGGGTCATGAGACAGGGGCAGATAGCAGGGCAGAGTCCTGGGCTTAGGCACTTCTGGATGTCAGACACCCAGACCTTCACATGAAGTGTATCAGTCGTCTCCAGAATGTACTCTGAAGGGTCTTCTACCTTTACCACAAATATGTTCTGCCTGTCTTGCATCGCAGGCCATCGCTGTGTGAACATCAGCAGCAGCAGAACAGGGGATACTGAGTCGGGGCCAGATACCTTGGATAGTATGAAGAACTCTAAGCAACTTCCTACTCCTGCTTCTTTACTCTGGAGCAGGAGGACCACATTTCTGCCACTGAAGCTGCTTCCTCCCACTAGGTCAGCACAGCCGCTGCCCCTCCTCCACAACCCACTCCTGCTGAGTCAGGGGCAGCTTCTTTGGCCCCCATAAAACTGAGCAGTTCATTTTTTCTGTACCATTCTTGCTCTGTCTTTCAAGGCTCCCCATCCATGACTCAAAGTCTCAGCCTCTCAAAGCTGTGAGTCCATCTCTCCTGAGGGAATGTGCCAATCCTCTACTAACTGTCCCAGCACCCACCAGAGGAGCTGGAGTTGCTGTTTCCACCTAGGCCTGGAGGCCCTGATGAGGTCTTCAGAGGTCCAGCTGGGGCAGAAGCGTCAACTGTCTCTTGCCACTGCAGGATGCTTCATATAGAGCCTCTGACTGAGCAACCCACAGAAAGGAGGGGAAAGTGTTTCTTGAGCTTCAGCTTGGAGGACATTGTAGAGGAGGAAGAGATTGAGGAGGAACGGGGGCCAGCTGGGTCCTCAGAAGACAGAGATGGGCCCAACACAGCCAGGGGCCTGCCCACCCTGCAGCTGTCAAGGGAAAAGTCACATGGTGGTACAATCTCCACACCAGGGCTCAGTGGGAACAAGACAGTTGGGGAGAGTGAGTCTGAGGCCCAGGACATCTCAGCTTCAAAATGCTGCAGGAATAGCTCAGTAAAATGCCAGAAAAGGCAGCTTCTCCAGGTTCTGCATATTGTGAATGGGAGGCCAGGTAGAGGTGAAAATGGCTGCCAGTATTCAGGGCAGCAGCCCTTGTATGGGACTCACAGAACTCTTGCCACCTTTGAGGAGTAGGTGGTGGCAGCACTGGCAGAGAAAGGAAGGTCCCATCTTCCGGGACAGGGGCACCATTTATGATGGGTCCCAGGAGGGAGCCTGTGAGGAGGGGCAGCAAAGAAGAAAGTAGCCAGAAGACACAAAGTGAGTGACAACAACTGCATCTCAGTCACCATGCTCAGCTCCAAGGTCAAGCCTTAAGAAGTAGCTGTCATCTGAGGAGACTGTTCCAATCCCAGAAGGGAAAGGGGATTCAGCCATAGTCAAACAGTTAAAGCCTTTCCGTTAATTAAGAGACCAGTCACCGCCATAATTGCCTTTAATAGCTAGTTATGTAACCAGATTAGATGAGAAGAGAGACTAGGAGAGGAAGTCCCACAGTCCACACTCTCAAGACTCCCTATAAAGCAAGAGAGCCTTCAGACAGTCCTGGAGAGTGGCCCTGGGCAAAAGTCATCAGCTGCTCTCTGGCTGTGAGGGAATCCTCACAAGGACAGGGACAGAAGGGAAAGGGAAAGCAGTGTTTGAGGACCAAGTGTGATGCTTATAGTGAGGGACTTATGAGGTTTGATAGGCTGTGTGCTCACACAAGTGTCTCTGGGTGACAAGGACCTGTCGGAGAGTCCTTTATTGGTTCTACCTCCTGGGTAGTCAACCCTTATGTGGAGGTACCATGGTGAACTGAGTCACAATGGAGCCTTCCTAACCAGTACAACAAACAGGAAAGGAAAGAAAATGTAGGGATAGGAAAGATTCAACTCACCAAGGGCTTAGAAAAAGAAACTAGTGGTCAACTCACCGAAAACAGCTGAAGGGGGTGAATTCAAGATGGCGGTGGTCAGTCGGGATAGGGAGCACAGCTGGGGCAGCAAGTAAGAAAGAAAAAATGCCCTAAAGAGGGTAAGGAGGACTCAAAAAGTGACCCAAAGGAAAAGGTCCATCTACCTTGGGTCAGTTGTAGTTGTTGCAGGCTTGCTGCTGCTGCCTGTTGTGCGATCCCTGTTTCCTGGGGCGCAGGGCGTGAGAAGATGTGGAGGCAACGACACAGACTCTGAAAGATTCCAATGCAAAAAGCTCTTTATCGTAAAAGGGTCAGGCTTTTTATGGGGTTAGGAAAATTAAGCTGCTATAGGAACTTTTCTGGAAGGTCCTTTAGAAACTGGCGGCCACTGCTGGCATGTTGCGACTGACTAGGAGTGCGCAGCAATAGTTACAGAGTTTGCGGTCCACTGACAGGCTGTTTAGGCCAATTTTGCTTACTGGTCAAGAGTTTGCATGCCCCAGCTTGCGCTATTGCTCTGCCTCAGCAGGGAATACTGGAATCTAAAGGTTAGAATGGGGGATGGGCACAACGTGGTCTGTGAAAGAGGGGTGTAGAATGTGGCTAACCATATCTTAGCATGTATGAAAAAGCTAATGAGAACCCACTAGTATGTAAGCTAAATAAAAATATAATTTGCAGGTCAGCCTGGCCTACAAGAGCTATTTCCAGGACAGACAGGCTCCAAAGCTATAGAGAAACCCTGTCTCAAAAAACCTACATACATACACACACACACACACACACACATATATATAAAACAAAAGAAAAACTTTTTTTTGCATGAGTAGACAGTGCTTTTCTCAAAAGATATGGATTATTAGATGAAAATCTCAGTGCTGTGCTAAGATAGCTCCCTACAAGAGTTATTGATTAGGGAGAGGTGAGTTGGACCCAGAACAAAGGCTATCGCCACTGCTCTTGGTTGCCCTCCATCACTAGATAGTAAGACCTTATTGCTGAAGACACCATGTGCTTTGGTTGCAGGGAATAGAGCAATCAAATCTTAAACTGACCAGGAATCTCTTCCTGCTGGCCGATTCCAATTTCTTTGTTCTCAAATACTTCACCGGGATAAATAGTGATTTTTATAACTGATACAACATAACTGCCATGAACATTAATAAATTTGATTTACATCATATATCCACCCAGTTTCTGTGTGTTACAGAAGTAATCAATGACAATGTGTAAAATAAGCTGAGAGTCAAAAATAGCCTTGTTTATTTCTAGATTTTATAATTTAATGTCAACAACACAATGTGAGGGCCTTGATGTGCTTGTGACAGGAAGAGTGTGCTCGCAAGCTGAATGCATGTTGTTAAAGTCTGCTCACAGCTAGAATACATCTCATGTATATTTTATAAACTATCAAAGAAGTCAGAGCTACACAGAGTTACAGTAGCTGCAACCTGACATCTATTGACATATATGTGCTTCTCTCTCTCTCTCTCTCTCTCTCTCTCTCTCTCTCTCTCTCTCTCTCTCTCTCTCTCTCTCTCTCTCTCTCTCTCTGTGTGTGTGTGTGTGTGTGCGTGCGTGCGTGGACAGATGTTCATGAATGTGTGTACATGGGTGTGTGTCATCTAAGAAGTTGAGACTTAATTACCTCATTTGGGGACCTTAGAGAGGTAACAAACCTTTCAAAATATGTTGAATAAGTTGCGAAGTTGAAATGTTCCCTTATCTTCCTATGGCTTATGTAACAGTGCTATGATCGAATAACTTTATTACAAATACTCTTAGTTCTCTATATGTGCATATATAGTATATTGTAGATTGTTGATGTGTGTGTATACATATATATATGGTGTACCTGACCATGTACAATTAGCATATCTATTGGTTCTGAAATTTGTTAAATCAACCAACTACAGTGGAAAAATATTAGGAAAAAGCTGAGTCTGTATTCAACATGTGCAGGCTTTTTCTTGCTGTTATTTCATGAGTAATATAGTACAGCAATGATTTGCATAGAATTTACATTTTATTAAATTTGTTTGTAAATAAACCCAGGATAGCTTTAGTTATACAGGAAGATGAAGATAGATGATATGCAAATACTACACATTTTAAAAGAGGGACTTGAGCATCTGTGGATTTTAGTATGTAAACAAGCTCTAAGGAATGTCTTTGTAGGCACTGGTTTTCTCCTTCATACTTCCACCCTTTCCTACACATGTACACACACAAACAGACACATAGACACACACACAAACACACACATAGTCACACACAGAGATACAGACACATAGACAGAGGTACATACAAACAGACATATAGACACAGACACACACACACACACACCAACATTTACATAGATGCATTTACCCACAGGCATACACACAGAGACACAGACGTACATAGATACACACACACAAACATTCACACAGATGCATTACCACAGACACACAGACAGTCACACAAGTGCATATACCCACAGACACACAAGACACAGACACACACATACCCACAGACACACACACTCTCTGATTGTAGATAGTCTATCATAAATAGCTTTTCTACTTAGAAAGAACTGATTATCTAAGGGAAGAGTAACCACTTTTTTATTTTTATGTATGAATTTTATATAGATTGCCTAATAGCTGCTATATACTGACCCTTTTCTATATGTTAGGATCTGAGTTTGTTCTGTCTGTGTTTGTCTATTCATTAGTCTATCCATCCATATGGTTTTGCTAACTTATCCCAAGATATTAAACTTCATGGTAGTTTGTAGAGCCCATTGTAAATTATGTTTACTGATACATCCTTGGATTATGTGGGCACCCAGAACATTCTAGAAGGATCAAATAAGATAT
Organism: Dicrostonyx torquatus; assembly: GCA_028555095.1. Classification (NCBI taxonomy): domain Eukaryota; kingdom Metazoa; phylum Chordata; class Mammalia; order Rodentia; family Cricetidae; genus Dicrostonyx; species Dicrostonyx torquatus. The sequence continues at coordinate 7,235,823 of JAQHUG010000072.1, forward strand.
TTCATCAAGCATATTTTATTATTTCTAATTGGACAAATGAAAAACTGGAACACAGAGGGTATGGATTGCTACCCTCATGTCACAACTGGGAAATGGCAGGAGGAAGGAGAATAGTTGGCTCCAATGTCACTGTGACTCCAAGCCTCTGAAAATGCTCCTGGGAATGAGAGAGGGTCAGTCAGGGCCCATCAGGAAACAAATGTCCCTGGTCCTTTTATGATACAAAGGTGGTTCAAAGTCCTGGCAAAATTCAGGAGTTCTAGGTGTTCATTTCTTTATGTTAGAATATCATAAAAGGCCCTATAAAACCCTGGGAATATTGCTTTGTAGTTTATTTCCAAATACATTCTGCTTAGCTCCCTAAGTGTTTCTGTTTGTTCCTTAATTTGGAGGGAGAATGTGGCCTATCTGAAGTGATAGCAAACAGGACAGTTGAGCTGTGGAAAATGATGCATGGTAAAAGCAGAGAAATGGGGAGAACAAAACATGTAAAGTTGCATACTGAGGTCACCAAAGAGAGGAGAAATGGATAAAAAGAGATGAATAAGAATTGCAACTAATTTTAGGTAGAATTATTTTTAAGTCTTTTTTTTATTTCACAAACTTCTCAGAAGTTGGTATACAGTCAGTTACATGCTTTTGTCCACCAGATTGGTTGATAGCTAAAAAAACTTTTTTTTTATGTGGCAGTATGTGAACTTGCTCTACCCATCTGTCATCTATCTTTTTATCTATCTATCTTTCTATCTATCTATCACCTATCTATCTGTCTATCCATCCATTATTTATCTATCCATCTGTCATCTGTCTGTCTATCTATCTATCTATCTATCTATCTATCTATCTATCTATCTATCTATCATCTGTTTATCTGTCTATCCATCCGTTATTTATCTATCCATCTGTCATCTATCTATCATCTATCTATCTGTTTATCCATCCATTATTTAACTATCCATCTGTCATATATATATATATGGATTTGCCTATGCCAAGATATTAAACAGCGTTGAAAGGGATAGTTACCTGCTGGAAAAACTTAATGGAAAAGGTAAACTTTGTATTCCCTTTTGCAAACACTGAAATTTCTGGTAATCTAATTGTATCCCCTACTTTTTTTGTTCAACTAAAGAGGAAATTTTGGTTTTAAATCTCCATTGTCTTAGTTCAGGAAGAGCAAATAGTTGCATCCTAAAAGGTGGTCAAATTGGTACACTTTGTATTACATTTTTGATTTATAGACATTCCAGTTCAGAAGTTGGACAAAATACAGCTCACTCATTTTATTTTAGTGCCCTAAGGAAGATCTCAGATAAATGGGCTCTGAATTCAAGGTTTGAGTAATGATGCGCCTTAGGATTCGAATCTTCTTGCTTCTTTGGACATCCATGCTGTGCAGAGTGTGAAGCTTTTCTCTCTCTGGTTATCTGATAAATTCAAATAAGCACAGAAAGTTAAAACAGCTTCTTATTTTCAGTAATCAAAGTGAAGGTGAATGTTTCCTTGGCAGTTATCTGAATCGTAGTGCAAGTTTTCACAAGAACCAAAGGGTTGCACAAAGTCCTTATTACCAATTAATTGCAGTCCGTAATGCATAACTGTTTTGTGTGTCTTACAGGTAACATTCTTAAGACAATGGAAAAATTCATCTTTAGGAAACCATTTAAATGGAAAGGGAGGGGAAAGGCTTTTCCTCCAGGAGATGGTAGTCTTTTGGTTTGAGTCATCTTTTAGTGAGAGCCTGGGAAGGCTTACTACCCATTACTTCCAGGGCTGCCACAGCTGCTCCCACACTTTGTCTTCTGACATTTTTCAGGAAATATTTACTCCCAGATGGATCTTTCTGATTGTCACCGACTCGTCATTGCATCCTGGAAGAATGAGTCTAGGCAAACATATCTTTGGATACCTAGTATAGCAATCAGACTAAAGAGAATGTTAAAAGGGGTAATATCCTAGGGGGGAATAATGGAAAGGGTAAAATTTCCAATTGTGTTCAAAGGCAAAAAATTGTTTTTTAGTTGTCCTAACAAATAAAAGACATTTTAAACACTAGAGGTGATGAGTGAACACCCAAAGAAGATGCTATGCAGCAAACTCTTTTATCTAAGTTGTAAAGATACTAAATTAAGATATTTGAGATGGAAACAAACGAAGTTAACTCCTTTTTGAAGAAATTAACCGAAAGCCAATGGATTTGTTGCTGTGCAGTATTTTTCTGGATGACTGTAAGATGAAGGAATGAATAAGTGGTTGAGTACCTTAGTGAGAAGACATCCACAGGGGAGGTACAATGGTTTTCTGTTACCTGCTACACCAAATCCACTCCTTATACACACCATTCTGTCCTCACTATTCCCTCAGAGAGACTGTTTACACAAACCTTCAGTCTGGAATCTATTTCTACCTGTTGTGTGTTTTTATAAAGGGTACCCATTCTTTGGATCCAGCTTGACCAGCTTTCTCCATTTATTACCATTGACATTCACTTCCTTCTTAAATGTTATCTAGCATCTATATTTGAACATTAAATAAAGCAGAATTTACTTATTTGCTTTTATCTTTTAGATGTACTGATTTTAGATTTTGTTTCTCTAGTGCAGTGGTTCTCAGCCTGTGGGTTACCACCCTTTGGGATTCTAGTGACCCTTTCACAATGGTTGCCCAAGACCTCTGGAAAAAAAACACAGAGATTTATATTATGATTCATAACAGTAGCAAAATTAGAGCTATGAAGTAGTAACAAAATAATGTTATGGTTTGGGGTCACTACAACATGAGGGACTGTCTTAAAGGGCCGCGGCCTTAGGATTCTTGAGAACTGCTCTGCTAGACTATCGGGAAGTTCTAAGTACTTAGGATCACTCTGAACACTGCCAAAGGTTTAGATAGATTTCATCCACCCTTCCATTTACAAATACGGCAACTCTGTAAATTGAAAGCTGTGGTGGGGTTAGTGTATATTCTGTGTTCGGCAGTTTTATGATTTTGTCTTGCACCACTCACTTAATCATCCTGACGACTACATGTAGTAGAGTCCCATTGCCGTCGCTGTGAGATTGAAGGACTAGTATGCAGAGAGAGAAGTGGTTTTCTAGGGATACAGGGGAGATAAGATAGTGTCAGCAGCAATGCCACAACATTCCCAGCATCGAAGTTAAGGACAGACTCTCACACCGGCCCTTGCTCCATGTCGGTGTTGTTATTGTTCAGACGACATTGTCCTGCTGTAATTCTTAAAGCAATAAATGGAAAAAGTAAATAAAGACCGGTGCTTTCAGACAGCAAGCGTCCACGGAACTACCCATGAAACCACACGTATGCACTTTGTCCCTGTTCACCAAAAGCAAACAGCAATATTACATTGAGAGGTTATTGACTGATACAGGGACTCAATCATTTCCATATGAACTGATGACTACAGCAAAGCAATTAATAAAGTAGTTATATTTTGTCTGGGGTAACCTGCTATATGGAGTGTTTAATTGAGTGGCTTCCGGTCAAAATGAGTTGTCAAATGATCAATTACATTTCCATGTGTGTCAGCACAAATTTACCTTATCAAAACCCCTGCCCGAAAGTACCCAGATCTCTTCCAGCGTTTGTCTTGTCTAGAATTATTTGCAACTAGCATGCCAAGACAGAATTTAAATGTATTCTTGCCCGGAGAGAGCAAGAGACGTATTAAGCAACATTCCCCGAGGTCCTCTTTGCCTTAGAGCAAATACTCTTTATCATTCTAAGCTTCTTATTCTGGGTAATATTTGAACTCAATCCTCTGGCTTCCCCAGAACAATTCATGATACTGCCTCCTTAGTTAAAGTACTTGGATATCTTCCCTACTATTCAGGTTACATTCCACTTTTAACTTAATATGTTCTTTTTCATCCCAATGGTTTGACTTTTACCATCACAGCTTCCTTTTTTATTTCCAGAGTTTATAGACTGTCACTGGGATTTCCTCTGGGTCTTTTAGCCAAGTCAGCCACCCTCTGCTCCTCCAGCCTTCGATTAGAACAGGCTTCCTGTTACTCATATCTCTGCTCTCTCACTCGCGATTTGTTCCAGATTTTCTGGTGGAGATTCCCCCAAACCAAAAGCAATATTCCAGGTGCAACCACTTGAGATCTGAGAGCAGTATTTAAACTTTTCTTTGACGGTTACGTCTTTCATAACAGTAGTAGTTCAAAACAATACACCACTGGGGGGTTGTTAGTTTGCAGCAAAGCTTACCTGGATGGGACCCCATATACCCTCCAGTTCCCTTCCAGCATGTCTCTCTCAGAAGACAGCCTCTCTATGGTTATCTTCCCCTTCTTGTATACATCTGCTTTTTCATTTATTTTCGCTTGGTGTGGGAAGCTGGCCTGATCCCCACCGGACCTGTGTTTTGCTATTTGATCCCAAGATCTGTAACTCCTCTCGGACCATCTGTATTATTTCTGTGTCCTCAGTGATGTCTGGCAACATCTCCCTGCTTACTGTCATCTGCTGATTTCATTAGCACGCTGTTTACTATGTTCTCAAGATCATTAATAAGGATGAAAAAACAGAAACACATGACTTAAACAGACGCCTGTGGAAGTGCTCTTACGTTCCTCAACAAATTGGTGCTATTTTATCCTATCTTTCTGCATGATTTCACCAGTGTCTCATCCAGTTTATTCTATGCACACCCTGTTCTCACATCTAAGAGATTGCACTGATGATGTGTTTTTCTCCTGCAGCACTTTATAATCATCCAGACAATTCATCAGCTTTGTCTGGCACCATTTACTCCTTATTAAATTCATTTTTTATTGGGCTGTTTCCATTGTTCCCTAGATTGTAGCAGCTCTTTGCACCAGTAAGTATGCCCAGCCTGATTTCTTCACATTTATTATTATTGTGTAAACCTAGACTGTAGGTGAGAAAAGAAAGTAAAGAGCAGGAATAGACTAAGTCATATGGCAGTTATTAAAAAGTCAACATTCATGGTGTATTGTGGTGATTGATTCTATCAGTTTGGTTGCACTAAGAAAACACCTAGCATGTGTGTGTGTGTGTGTGTGTGTGTGTGTGTGCGTTTGTGTGTTTTACAGAGAGTAATAGCTGAGAAACAAAAACCCATAATGAATATGGGAAGTACTGTCTGCTGGGCTGGAGTAAAAGATTTAAGAAAAGGGAAAAAGCAGGGGGAAACCAGATGAACAACAATGTTGTTCTTTCTTTACTTCCTGGCTTGCTGAGATGTAAGCCTTAGGCTCCTGTACTGCAGACTCCAGCACCTCCAGCTGCCAGGCTTTCCTCGCCAAGGTAGACTGCACGATCAAATCATTCATCCTCTAAGTGGCTCTATGTCAAGTACTTGGTCACAGCGAACAGAAAAAGCAAGTAAGGCATATATACAGAGGCTCATGCCTGCATATCTTCGTTCAAGGATTTAAGGATCATTCAAGGATCTTTCTGTACAAAAAGATAGAAATAGGCTGTGTGGTTTTGAATGGTGACTTATGTATAAATTGTATTGAAAAATCAAATGACCGGATTTTGAAATCTGGCAGGAACCACAGCTGTATCTAGAGAATATCTATGATGTTCTTAGCACTGTTGGAACATGATTATCTTAGTTCACGTTGACATCAACCCTGAAATGCAGGCATTTGGGGCACACCACTAATCTCTAAGGTGTCATCATGAAGATCAGAAAGAGTTGTCCCCTCTTGAGGATGCAACCTCTTCCTGGGAGCAGAAACAGGCTGGATGTAGGGCTTACTGACCTCTCAGCACAGGCATATGTACATATAGCATAGCCTGTCCAAATGTATGTAGCAGACCTGCGTTTTCCCATTTAAATGAAGAGGAGTAAAAGTGTTCAATTGGGGGTGGAAACAAAACCAGTTTCCTCTGTGCCATATGGCTCCTCTGAGGTTGGAATAAACCTAACACAGTTTTTTTTTAATGTGCACTAAGTATAAACAATACTTTTGTATTTGTATGAGAGCCAGTGGCTCTCAACCCACAGGTCAAATGAACCTTAACAGGTGTCCCTTAAAAGCTACAAAAATATAGACATTTACATTATGATTCATAACAGTAGGAAAATCACAGTTATGATTGGTAACAAAAATGTTTTATGATTGGGGTCACCACGACATGATGAGCTGTCTTAAAGGGCTGCAGCATTAGAAGGTTGAGGACCACTGCTCTAAAAGTATATTTGGAATAGAGCCTTCGCTTAGACTCTTGACTTTATCGTTAATTTTCCTTGTCTCCATTTACATTGTTTAATCAACCATTCTCGATTATGGAGCCTAACAACAAACGTGGAAAGGAAGTTGTATCCCTTGAGCTAGAAAACACCTTTCATAGTCTTTACCATCCAGTTGAACTCTGCCTTCTTAGTTTTTTATGTCCATTCAACATTTCACGAGTTACGTAACAACAAAGAAACCAATACTGATCATTCATTGGTACCTGTTGCAAACTCCAAACTCCTTTTCAATATTTTTGAGTCCTGTGATTGATCTAAAGAATCAAATACTGGGGCCGGGCGGTGGTGGCACATGCCTTTAATCCCAACACTCTGGAGGCAGAGGCAGGCAGATCTCTGTGAGTTCGAGACCAGCCTGGGCTACAAGAGCTAGTTCCGGGATAGGCTCCAAAGCTACAGAGAAAACCTGTCTCGAAAAAAACCAAAAAAAAAAATCAAATACTGCATATTATGAAAGTGTAGAGCTTTGGGCAATTGGAATGTGTACGCATATGTATGCATACACAGAAACATTCTCATGTATTTTGTATAATTTGTGTTTCTGTCAAGGGATATAGGAAAGGAAGCTTCATGTCCTTCCTTTCTTACTATTTTTACCTTCCTTGAGTGCTGATTTTATTGAGTGTGCCTTATGCTTTAGTTTTCCTTGTTGAACAATGTACTTTTCTTTCTCAACAACTCTGACATGTGGGTAAATGGAAGGAAAATGGATGTGGGAGCTGCGTGTTCATAATGCCACATTGCCACCCTGAAATCTGCGCAGATAATCTACTTGGAAGGCTCTGAGTCCCACTGGCACAGGGACCAGAAGTATCCTGCATTGATTTATGGCACCTGCTACAGCTGTTTGGATCAGGGCTGGCATTTTATCTGCAGCCAAATCTGCTGCAATTACTGGGCAAGCCTAGATGGAGGTCATATTTACTGGACATGTTTATAACCTGTAGAATGATCTCAGCCATGGAGGGCTAATTTCCCAGGGATCAATCACTAAGGGAGGATTTCAGAGGTTATGTTCTTTATCCAATTTCCTGTGGACTAATGAGATGGCCGAAACCTGTTAGGAATCCTTCTGCTTAGAACTGTTCTGAGACTCAACAGAGAATATGACATTCATAAATCTAAATAAGATGTGACTTGGCCACCTGAATGGTGACTCATGCCATTATGAGACGTTTCGCTGGCCCTAACAGGGTATGCCATCAGTGACCAACCAAAGACAAGGTCAGACTTGAAAGTCTTGATGGGTCTTGCCTTGCCCTTTTCTAGTAAATTCAAAGGACTCCTTTTACTGTTAAAACCCATTGTTTAGGGTTTTCCAATAGCAGTTTAATAAAAAATTATTTGCTTAATTATTACATGTTTCAGACTAAGAATAAAGACATGTTAAAATTGCTACAGTAGAGTATATAAGGATTATAGCCCAGATCTGACAAGGTGCAATGTAGTAGTGGAAATATTGATAGCTAATGTTTAAAATGTATCTTATAGGTCAAAAATGTGTTAAATATTTCACACAATAATTTTCTTCAATCATAACAACAAATTCTTGAGTTAAGTCCTGCAATTATGCCTATTTTATAAATGAGAATACTTAGATTTCAATTGTTGATAAACTCTTCCCTTAAATACATACCCCATTCTAGATGTCACTCCAATTATTTTGCCCTGTCTTAGCTAAACATTTTCAAAATAGGTATTTACATCCTTGGATCATCTCAACTTCCTTCCTTTCAAGGCTTTCAGCCTGGCATCCTCCCCAGCTGCTGGAGGGCAGTCACAGGAAGGCAAACATTGTTTCTACAGCTCCAAATCCAGCATTTCCAAACTGCTGGGCTTCTCCTTATTGAAACGAGATCCTCTCTTGATTCCCTATACCATGTTGTCCTGTGCTTCCCCTGAAACCATTTCCTCTCCTTTTCCATTTATTGGCACCTCATCCTCTACTTGATTCCCCGTAATGAGGACAGCTTAGCCGGGGTCTTGTCTGCTGTCTGAAGCACATGACAGGGATTGTACACCCTTTGGGTAACATCTACATTTCTAACAGTATGGTAAAGTCTATGGAGTGAAATCATCTCTACCCATAGTATCCCCAAATTACACCCTTGTTTTACCCATCTTTTTTATCATCCGTCTGCTTGCTTAAGAAGGGTAGATGTCTCCTGTGACTCTTCATTTTCCTAAACCACACACCTTACTTTGTCCTTTAAATTTGTTTTTTTTTTTTTAATTTTAAAGACAGGATTTCTCTATGCCATCCTGACTATCCTGGAACTCACTTTGTAGACCAGAGTGACTTTGAATTCAGAGATTCATCTGCCTCTGCTTCCCGAGTGCTGGGATTAAAGGTGTGCAACACCAAGCCCAGCTTTTATTCTATTCTCTAGCAACACTGTGTCTTTTCTGGTATCCTATATCTTTACATCTTGTCTTGCCTCCATTACCATTCTGTCCCTGACTTCTGGGCAGTTTATATTGATGGTCATTGGGTGAATTAGAGATGAGGGTGGGAAAGAAATAGGGTGGTTCATTAGAGTGGATCCCGGATCTTCATGAAAAACGCGGAGTGTACTTGCAGTGCCATCGTGAAAAACGTAGACCGAGAACCAAGAGCTCCAGAAACCCTCTGCTGGGACAGAGCTCCTTTCGGTTGTTGCTGAAAAGTGCCCCGTCTCTCAAGAGTTAAGCTTTAGACTTCCTGTTCTAAAGGCAAATCTACCACTGGGGGAATTTAGTGGTGAGAAAAAGCACAGAACTGAAGGGAGGACGCCTTCCTTCTTTTTTCCAGGAGAGCTGCGATCTCTGTCTTTGTCTCTCTAGCCCACCTCCCTTCTTTTCCCCTCCCTCCTCCCTTCCTCTGCCTGTTCCTCCTGACTAACTGGGGATAATCCCTTTCCATCCTGTGTAAACTAAACCCTAAATTAGATAGTATGTTGTCCTGTCTTACAGTGTACGCCTGCCACACCAGGGGTGACTCCAGAGAAGGCAGAAGCAGGCTGTGTGTTTTGACTGCTTTGTAAATGTGTGTTTCCCTTATCAGCCTTGGTTGTCAATACCTGTGGTCAGTCAGTACAGTGTTTAAATGCTTGTGAAAGACAAAGCAAGCACGAAGAAAGGGTGTCCTGGGAACCCTTTCAGCCTGGCTTGTGTTGAAAGGACCTCTCCTCTGAGTCATCCAAGAGAGTTGTGTTAGGATAACGGAGCACATTGCGGACAGTGACAGCTAATCCTCTTATTAGCTTTTGGATAATACTTTGCTCATTTGTTAGGTTGGAGGGATTTCATGAGAATGTAGTATTTCCTGTCTTCCTCTGTTCATTGAGAAAGTTGAAGATATCCCTGTAAAAATAACAGGGCTGAAGCCCAAAGTGCACTTGAGACTGGCTTTTCCCTCTGGAGGTGCGTGCTTTCCTTGTATACTTCATTCTCAGTCAGGCCTCTCCATCTTCCCTCAGAGGGCCCTCTTCACCTGAGTGGGGCCTCCGCCAGGGTGTCATCTGAGAGGTGGGTGATTCAGCAGTGTGCTACATGGCATTGCCAAATGCCACTCCTGCTCCATGAGCTGAAGCAGCCTCCAAAGTGGCTCTGGCAGAGAGCCAGAGGCCGTTCCTCTTCTAGGGAAAAAAACACAAAGACAGAGATCGCAGCTCTCCTGTCCCCTTGCAGGGCTGATTCATACAGCGGCATTGACATTGAGCCTCCAGAGAGCTGTTCTCTTCCCAGTCTGGCTAAAAATATCCAAATACAGATTTATAATGACAGGAGCTGATAAATTTGCTGGGGAAATGCAAGCAGTGTCACTGGCGTGCTAGGAAACCTGTTCTGATAAATTGATGTTGGTTAGAGATTGCCAAACACGGCAGAGACCCACCATGCCACTTCCCCTGGGATGATGAGCAAAGGGAGCATGTTTTCCTTGTCATCAAAGTCCCCAGTTTTATACAGAGTAGGCAGGAGAGTGCAAAGATTACAGAAGAGAATAGGGAACATCTGATCAAAGGAATAGCATGACATACAAGCAAGCCTTATCGTCTGTCTAACAGACAGCAGGATGGGTCTCTGGCAAGAAAAGTACTACCCAAGTTTGGGGCTAAAAGTGGTTATTAAAAAGATATAAATTATTTTACGCACTGCTGCAGCCCCCCCACCTTTGTCAAACAACTTTCCAACAGTTACTACATTTGCTCCAATCAGTTTAGATCATTAACTTTGGAAATTAATGTTGACATCATTTTCTAGTTTTGCCTTATGCCAACTTTGAACTTGTACCTAATGTGTAGGTGGATGAGGCAGGAGGGTTTTCATAGTAAACATTTGGTAAGACCAGAAAATGCCGTGGTTGCATTCTCTACACAAATGTTATAGGCGTAAGCCTCAGCTACAAGGTTCCAGGGAGGACTCGTGATGCCATTGCTTGTAAGCCCTGATGTCATTCAACAGCAGTGTCAGAATCTTCATTTTCTTTCTCAATGAAGAAAAAGGCTGGAGCTTACATTTCATGGAGGGTTTATGCAACACAACTTCAGAATTGAAAGCTATTTCAGTCTTTGATTTCTGCAGTTCTTTCTCTTCACCTGATTTCTCTGTAATCAATTAACAATTGTTCAGTTTGAGCCCTACTTAAATTAGTAGCTATTGGCTAAAAGAAATCTACAGTAAGCAAAAACATCATTTTAGGACTCAATAGGAAATTCAAGATTCAAATGCTTGATGTGCCTGCAAAAGAAAAAAGAGCATAGATGGATTTTTGGTAGATGATGGCCTAAGAGCACAGTTAGATACATTTCACAGCTAACATTATAAAAATCTAGATATTAGAATGTAGGTAATGATTCTGAAATTACAGAAACTGAAATGTTTGTGAGTTTTGTATTATTAATGTGGAAAGACAAAAAGATAAGTGACTATAGACCAAAGGTAAGATGGAGGCTTGTGGGTAAAAATTATAACATACTTAAATATATCTCTGACTTGTTGGAGTATAAACAGAAGCAAGTCTGGGAGAGGCATGCAGTCTTACCTGGTCACTCACCACTTCCAAACGAATCTATTGTTATTCAAGGAAGAAGAGTCACTCTGTCAACCAGCAACATAGACATACATTTCTCAGAGCATTTTCCTGCGTGTGTTTCGTAAAATAGAGCAGTTTATATCTTCTTAGTGATTACGAAATGCAGCAAACATGTTACTCAAACATGACACTGAAGTTTAGGACTCCGGCCACGATGTACTTCTGAAAGTTTAGCATTAAGAAGTTCAAAGGAGCCGGGCGGTGGTGGCGCACGCCTTTAATCCCAGCACTCGGGAGGCAGAGGCAGGCGGATCTCTTTGAGTTTGAGGCCAGCCTGGTCTACAAGAGCTAGTTCCAGGACAGGCTCTAAAGCTACAAAGAAACCCTGTCTCGAAAAACAAAAATAAAAACAGAAGTTCAATGGATGATAATTGGATGATGTGATGAGTCACAAAAAGACCGTGCAGGTGCTGCGAGGATTCTGAAGACACAGCGGTTGCTGGGCGCTGTGATTTGGGATAGGTTACTTACTCTCTGTGCTTTCTTTTCATCTGGAGTAGCTGAGCAGTATCCTATGGTCTGCTAAGTAACAGAGGTTAATAAATTGCTCCCTATGTTTTTAATGTACATAGGGAAACAAAATCTTGGAAAAGACACTATTTGAAATTGACTTGACCAGTTCCTACTCTTACCTTTCTCTGTCTCTCACTGTTGCTGCCCTAATGCAGTTTTAGAACCATTGCAATGGGGCCAGTATAGCCCTAACCGTGGATTTGAACAGCTACTTCGTTAAGCCTTAAAGTTCTGAGGGCGGTGAAGTGACTTGGGGAAAGGACTGTCTTACATGGCACATCTATTTTATGACAAAGTGAGCAACATGTAGACTCATAAAGTTTTACTAGAGGGAGGATAAGGAAAGGTTACATGCATTTGTAGTGTAGACTTTGTAATTTCTTAGAGTAGAAGAGATATACCTAAAATGTTTCTGTGTTGTTAGAAAAGAATGCATAAGTATACCTAAATATAACAAGAGATTTTTAATGATGTTTATGACATTAAACTCTTTCTGCTTGACCTATTCTGTGGTGTGGTAAACTCTCACTATGTGTATCAATTGAGCGTTATTTAATTTTAATTATTTTTTAAAATTTTATTCATTCTTCTCTCATACAATACATCCTGCCTGCAAATTCCCCTCCCTCTATCCCTCCTAGCACCCCCCAACTCCCCCTTCTCCAGATTCACTCCCCACAGAAAAGAGCAGGCCTCCCAGGGACTTCACCTGAACGTGGCATGACAATAAGATCAGGCACAAACCCACACATCAAGGATTCTATAGCAATTCAATCTCTTAACTGAAAATAGGGGCTGAAAAGATTGCTTCTTCCTTTGTGAAAATGGACAACTCTCCCAGTGACTTCTGTTCGTGTTTTATCTGAGTTGTAAAGAATGGCCCCATGTTTCTTGGTAAGACAGACTCTAGTTTACAGCCAAGAGCAAAAGTCTCAAGTGTTCTGAACACTGGAGCTGGTGGGCTACACTGACTTTGAACCAGTCCTTTGGCCTGGACAGCTCCAATCAGTGAAAAGCTAGAAGTTCCTTATATTAAGGTGTTTTGTTGCCAATCACAGAAGGAAAATAAAAGAAATGGGGAGTAGCAAGGTTCAAGGGAGAAGGATAGGAATGCTGAGAGGCGAGTTGAGAGTGGGATTTTGCTAGAGAAAATGTCAAATGAATGGCTTCTTAAAGACATTATACTTTATCAAATAAATGTCATGAAATAAGAGATTAAGCAAATTCTAATCCAGTAGGTCAGATGAAACTTAGTGAAAGAAATACGTTCACACTTAAGCAATGTAGAGTTTTAAGATACACGGGGAGCTGTTTCTACCATGCAGCTTGGCTCTTCCCATGCCTCTGGTGGGCAGGTGCTTTAAGCAGAAGAGCAAACTCAAAATCTCAAAATGATAGACTAGAAAACATTCTGCAGCACAGTCTGCAAGAGACCGGAAACGAGGAGAGAAGTCAGAGCCGTGTTGAAGGTGGGAATGTATTGACTACTGCTCTCTTGGATGGACTGTAGAAAACACTATTGATTAACAGGTTAGATCTTGTGGTAGGAGGGGTTGGAGACATCATGCTTGAGTAAGCCAGGCTGCCGATGCTTTGTCTGTCAGGACCGCTGCTAGCTCCAGGGAGTAAGCGATTTCTTCTCCTCCTTTGCTGTTCTTTCTCAGTCTCAGCAAGTAGGCATGCAGGCAGCTTGCTCTTGGTGAAGATTAGATGTTTGAAATGCTCAACCTTGGAATAGCCTGTTATGTTATTTCATCCTTATCAAGATCCGTCACTCTCTGAATATGAAAATCACATGATTTCATATAACCCAAAGAGCTTCTGGCATGACCTGTCACTCGGGCTTCCCAATCCCGGCATTTTAAAAGAGAATTAGTGAACGGGATGGAGGTACAGTTCAGGTTTAGAGCGTGTGCTTAGCATGTGAAAGACACTGCTTAAATAAAGAATTGTTGTTGATAAACATGGGGTAATGCAAATACATAGATACTAGATTAGACACTGGGTTAAACCAAGGAAGATGGGGAAAGAGGAGACAATTTTAAATAAAAATCATCTATTGGTTTGGCACTGCATTCTGTATATGCTAACCTTCATAATAAGTCTAGATAGTGTGCTGTCAACATGCTGAGTCACGGCTAGGGAAGATGGGTCAGTTAATAAGAACATGTACTACTCTTGTGCTCATATCAGGTGTAACTGAAGTTCTCTGGGATGCCTTGCCCTCTTCTAGTCTCCTTGGGCAAGTGCACGCGTATGCACATGCTCCTACAGTTACACACACACACACAAACACATGTACACACACACACACACACACACACCACAATTAAACATAAATATTTACCAAACAAAATGTGATTCTTGAATACGGAGAGCTAAGATTTGAACTCTGCCCTTTATGTCTAAGTTTGAGTGTTTTTCTTTTCTTTTTTATTTTTCTTCTTCTACAGTTTCTTTTTTTATTGTTAAAAGAAAAAATTACATTTGCTCCCCTTGTTCCCGGCCCTCCCGCTCCCCCACTACCCCACCGCCCTCCCCCTTCTTCCTAAGATGGTGCAGGATACCCTGCCCTATGGGAAGCCCAAGGCCCTCCCTCCTCCAACTCGGTCTAAGAAGATGTGCATCCATATAGAATAAGTTCCCAAATAGTCAATACATGCAGAAGAGCTAGGTCCCGGTGCCATTATCGTTGGCTTCTCAGTCAGTCTCCACTGGCAGTCACATTCATAGAGTCCACTTAGGTCATTTGCTCATTCAGTCTTGGTCCAGCTGGATTCGATGAGCTCCCAATAGATCGAGCACACTGTCTCTGTTGGTGGGCCAGTCCCTCACGGTCCTGACTTCCTTTCTCATTTTCTCCCTCCTTCTGCTCTTCCACTGGACCTTGTTAGCTCAGTCCCTTGCTCTGGTGTGAATGTGGGTCTCTGGCTCTATCTCCATCCATCTTTATCTTTCTTTCTTTCTTTTTTTTTTTGTTCCCAGAGTTGTGTACCATCTGGCTCATGACTTAGCAACCATAAGGTGAATAAAAGATGGAAAATAACCTGAAATTCAAACCAGTTTTGTTCTTCCTGTATTAGCTGTTCTGACTGAAACTATTGACTAAATGAGATTTTTTGAGAATGGGCATGAATTTTGATTATCCAACTCCCTGCTAAGAATTAAAAGAGTCATATTATTTTTTCATAGGTGGGGAGAAAAGGGGTGAGAGATCAGGAATAGTGCCTGTGGAATGTAAAAAGACAAAGTTGTATATTGAAAGTAATGGTTGTCAAACATCACAATGTATGGGCCAATTCAATCAGATTTTTTTGTCTTGGTTTTGGGTGGGTTTTGTATGGGATCATTAATAGAGGTGCTTAATGTTTTAGAGGCATTTTAAGTATAATATACACATGTCTACATAAAACCCCACATTCATGAAATCCCTCACACACACTCAAATGTGTAAAGAAAACAGAACACCGAAAAACATTTGTAATGTCGCACTTCCCCATTTCCTCTGTTTATTAGCTACCTCCCAATTTTGCTCCAAGGAGCAGGTCAGTTCGTTAAGGGCAGCACATAACTTTAGAAAGGTAAGTTGAGCCCTGTGTATAATGTTTTACTTTGTAGTAGATAGATTTTTAACATGTAATGTCACTCAAAATTTACAACTTAAAACATTATTAATATAGAACATTACTAATGGGACATCTACAGCTTTTTTTTAACAAGTCTTCAAAATGCAATATGAATTTTGTATTCACAGTATGTCCAAACTCAGCCAAGGACATTTCAAGGGCATAAGAGCAACAGGTAGCTACAAGGCTTCCATCTTGGTCTCAACAAGGAATATAGAAATTCATGATGTTTAGGCAGTATGCTCTCTGCCATCTGTGTGCATTTATTGTGGAAGCACACCATTCCTCCCACCACATCAGAGATGAACATATCGGGTAAGGACTTCTGTTACTTTTTCAAAATGATTAACACTGTATTATTTCTATTTTATATAATCTATTTTAGTCCCAATATACAAGGCAAACAAGTTGTGTCTCTCCTCATCTCCTTATCCCTTAGGGAACATACACACACACACACACACAGAGAGAGAGAGAGAGAGAGAGAGAGAGAGAGAGAGAGAGAGAGAGAGAGAGAGAATTGGCATGTATCCCAGAACATAATATAGTAAAACTTCTTATTAAAAGCACCAGGTATATTCAATGAATGTCTGATTAAAACCTGCTGGTACACTTAAATAAAATTAAAACCAAAGAAAAACCAACTGATTAAAATAAACTCTTATAGATGACAACTAATTTGATAAGTATTTTGCTACTGCAGTCCAGTTCTTTTCCTTACGTAGCTCTATTGCATTTTTAAATCTTTCCTTGCTGCTGCTTGCAGAGACTTGAACTTGACTGGGAACACAGTCAGGAACAGGTTCTGTACAGCTTAAAATGGAGACAGAGCAGTGCCCAGCAAGAGGAGTATTAGGTCTTCAGTTGAGCTATGCACCACGTCTGAAATCTTTGAAGAAGTCAGACATGAACCTTAGTTTTGAGAAGAGTGCTTACTGCTGTATAACATCTAAGATATTCTGATATAAGTTTTGAAGAACATTAATAACAAGTCTGCTTTTTTTCTGTTTATCAATGAGAAAAATCAAGTTAGTAATTGTTTAACTCCAAGAGTCATTCATCACGATTCCCAGGAAGTTAAGGAGACTTAGAGCTAGCTGAATGGCCCTGTCATTTGAATTTTCCATGCTAGAGGTGATTGGTCCACACAACAAAGCTACATCAGTGGAAGAGGGGATGTTAGAATCAGGAAACCATGACTGGAAAACAAATTCTGCTGTCACTTTCTTCAACACTAGAAGGCATTTCTTCTCTTGGGATTTAACATGTTTCATACATTTGATAAATGTAAACACTCACCTGTAGCCCTGCAGTGATGAAGAAATGAGATTTTATGCAGGCTTTGGTGCAGGCTCTGGAACATATTGATTGGTCAGTAAATACAAGACTTTCTTTTTACCGGCCCCCACTGCCCCATGAACTTGTGTTTTATTCCTTGATCCTTGTTTTGGTGCTTTCCCCTTGAACTGTTCCCTTAGCATCTGGATTAGACTTGGTTATGTGAGATTCTAGCACTCCTTCATTTTTTTGTTGATTGAAACATCAATCAGATTAAGAGTATAAAACTCTTAGGTTTTTCAAAACTCACTAAAGCAAATACCTACTGAGGTCAAATTTCAGTGGAAGGTTCTGGCAAACCGACGATGAATAATGTAACTATTGTCCTAAAGGAGATTCACCTTTATCCCACTTTTATATAAAATCACCAGGCAAAACCAATTTAGGGGCTCAGAATCTCAGGAACCCTTCTTGGACTCATCTCAATGGGTCAGAGAAACACTGGAAGCCATACTGGTGTTAAATAATTCAAACTTGACCAATAAATGTCAGGCTTTTTAAATGTCGAGAATATCTTGCTGGCCTCACCTGACACTTACGGAAACATCTAAGGATGTGCAGGTTCCAGACAGATAGCTGTCATTTTAGGGCACTGGGTTTCATGAGAGCAAAGTGTAAAGAGAGAATGACACAATTGGATTTGCTTCTTGGAGATGTATCTGCAATGGTAGTGCTGTGGCCTCTCCAAGGGAAAACTTCCGGGAGACTAAATGGAAGCATGACTGGGAAGGACAATAAGTACAGGTTCTGAGGGATTATTATGTGCAGTTTCTTGATTGGCTTTTGCATTACTGTGAACCATACCCAACAGGAACAACAATAAAAAACAAAGGATTTATTTTGGCTTATGGGTTCAGCAGACTTCAGAGGCATGGCATTGCGAGCAACTCAGTTCATGGGAGCAGAATCCCCTCATATCACAGTGAACCAGAGAGCAGGGCAAGAATGAGATATCAAGTATCAACTTCAGAAGCCCATTGACACTCTCCCATCACAGGATAGTGAACCCATCTGGTACCTAAGCATGGTCCTGGGGAGACAGTTCATATTTAAGCCATAACTGGGTTCAATCTCACTGCCTACTTTTAATATATATATCATGGTGATTTCATCCTAGGATATCTTTTGTGAGGATAGATTCTTTCCTGAATACTACTGAAACCTCATCAGTGAGTTCCCCTAATGCATAAGTAATGGAATGGAACTACAATGGGCTACACTTTAAAGCAGATGCAACGGAGAACCATTTTCTTCTAAGCCATGTATGCAGGACTCTGGATCTCAGTTGATTTCCCATCAAAACTGAGAGTTTGTTTTGTTCTATAATCCTGAGTCATGTAAGACTGCAAATTAATTAAGTTTATTTTCCCCAAATCTTACATCTCTTGAGGACATTCCAGTGATTTTGATTGCCAATAGGGAGCTTATTTTAGCAGTTCCCTGTCAAAGAAGTTATAAACACTCAGAGCTCAGAGTACTAATCTCAAACGCGATTGATGATACCAGCCTTTCAAAATCAAGAACTCAGCCCTAAATACCAAGGACTCTCTCTTTTCTTTCTATCTCCAGACAAGGAGTCTGACTCAAATCATTACTGTCCCACATTTCCATTTCCATCAGTAAATGACAGTAGCGACAAGACAATTTAACAAACCTCAGGGAAGGGCTGATATCTCATCAGGCAGCTTTGCATAATATTTCTCTTCTTCATTTATCTTTGGTTTTCCGAGGCTATTTTGGCTTAGTAAATACCTAGTGATAGACCTTTAAGTAGAGCTTTAGGAATGAAGAAGATTGTGTGTGTGTGTGTGTGTGTGTGTGTGTGCAAGTGAGCATGTATGTTTGTATGTGTGTGTGTTTGTATGTGTGTGTGTGTGTGTGCTTGTAAAACAACACTTAGAAAAGTGAGTAGATTTAAGAGAGATCAAGGTGGGATACATGGGAAATTTTGCTCCACAAGGACAATTTTTGTTACAGACTCTGTGTTACAGTCCTATTAGAAATGTAAGGAGAAAATGACTTTCAGTCTTTGGAATTCTTTTTCATAGTTTAAAAAAGCAAAACTTAAAACAATTTGTGTTAAAAAGTTTATTTGTGGTAAGTATAAGTTTAAATTAAAGGTAACTTCATTTGCTTACAATAAGAGTCCAGTGTATGCAAATTTGTTGAGATGACAATAAGTCAAAACAAAACAACAAACAGAAAAACAAAAAATAAACACCTACCCAACCAACCAAATAAACAATCACTGCTCTCTTGCTGTTCACTTCTGAAGGGTTCAGAAATTTGGACTAGAATCCAACTCAGTAGAGGAAGAATAAACTACTGGATTCTCATAAATCATCTTAAAACCATGCATTTTATGTGATTCTAATGATCTAAGTATCATTTCATACACAAGGAAATCCTCCATGCTAACCTAACATCTCAGACTCAACACTATTGAGGAGAGATAGATCTACTTCAACCCATAAAGGAATTCTGTCATCACTCCATCCGGTTAAAATGTTAGAAGAGATTCCTAACATAAAGGTTATGTGTTCTCACTTACCGTTGTTTGTGTAGACCATAATAGAGAAACAGGAAGTACAGAGTTTTGCCATTAGTTCAGGGAGATGTCAAGCTCCCATGCTCTATCAGTGCTGGTTGTAAAGAAAACGATCGAGTAGAATTAGGTATAAACTATTCAAGCTTCTCCCTTGAATTTAGGTAATTTTCCTAACTCCTCCCACACAGGAGGAGAATACTCAAGAATTACCAGGCCAGAGTCACCCTGAGTACATTTTTAATCATCTACCAAAGGCAAGAATAGGAAACCATGTCTGTCCCTTCATGTGAATGTTCCAGGCACAGTTATATTTCATATGCCTCAACTTTACATGTTTTCCTGCTGACAGTCTTCTTTATTTGTCAGTTCAATCCTCGATTCCGTTCACAGCACTCATAAACAAGGAGGTGTCTGGTTTTCTACTTAGAAATGGTCTGCCCCAGCCATTGCTTACCTATTGAGAACGTGCTTGTACAGTTCATAACAACAGAAAGAAGTGACCTCCCACAGTGTAGATGGCAGAATGGGAATTTGAGTCTAGAAGCAGTTATTTTTGAACTTTGGATTGTTATGTTTTGCCCATGCAAGGTTTTTGGAGATACAAAGTATTTGGCATCGAGTATTATACTAATTTTGTAGCATTTAAGGAATGGAATGTAACTGTGGGGCACTTGGGAGTTGGGGGTGTAAAAAAGTTGAGGAAACATTCTGGAATTCTATAGCAATGTATTTAGAGAAGCAACAGTTAACTGACTGTATAAATTTGGCCAAGTCACCCGAAATCTTTGAGGGTCCCTCTGCTCTTCAGCTCGGTGGAAGTAGCAGTGGGACCTGTTTTTCACAGCTGAAGTGGGTAGAAAATGACGTAATGTTCAAGAAAGCATAAGAGGAGAGAAAAACATGTTGGCTTCACTCAAGGTAAAATCAGAGATGCTTTTCTTCACAGTCAAGGGAATCCCTGCCTTTACAGAGCAGGGTTGAATCTTGTACTGGAAGCGAATCTCCTATAGAAAAGCTAGGAGTTGGGAATGTCTAAGATTTTGAAACAATACAATGTTTGTTTACATTCGGTTGTGGGAGTGACTGAATCTTCTGTTGAAGAGCAACCGACCAGACATAATTGGAAGGATGTCTAGGTTTGAGAAGCGTTGCGAAATTTATTAAAGAAGCTGTAGACTGCTCTTAATATGCAGTGCTGGAGTCATCATATATTTTGCATGTCGGTTTCCTTTCCATGTGAATTCTCAGATGCTTTCTTCAGAGATATGAACTTTGGTGACACTTTATCTTCTCAGAATAACTGAAAGAAAACCCCCCAATTAATTAAAGAAGTGTTTTAAAAGTCATACTCCTTTTAACAGCCCTCAGAGATAGATATCCAAACAGAAATAAATGGGCTGTAATTTTTCAATAACAGGATTTATGGGATTATGACAGTTCAGCACTCTTATTTTACAACCTTGCAAATTATGCTTATTTGTTAATAAACTAATTAATTGTTCTTATCAAGAGGTATTCCACTATAGTCTGAGGAATCACTAGGGGAGATATGGCAAAAATTTGAATGTAGAGAAAAATGACTTATAAGGGACCTACAAGCAAAATATTTCCAAGAATTATCTTTGCTGTCATTCAATGTCCAGATTTAATCTTTTCCTTTGAGAACCAACTCAGATGAAAAGAAATTTCAAAACTACCCAAGCAATCAATATCTAATTCATTTACACCCTGGTTCTTCCTGGGCCTGCTGAGGATCTGCTGCTGAGATGGCTGTAGTCACTGCCACCTCTCTTCAATTCAGGCACTTTGGGAAAGGAGCCATCTTTTTAGATCTATTTTCTCCCTGGAGCTGGGAAGCTATATCTATATAAAAAGAGGTGACATATTAGGTTGGGCGTATTAAAACCTTTTCTAAGAAAATCAATAGAAGTGCGGGTAGACTCATTTATTGGTAAAGGAGAAGGAAGGGCAAAGACCAGCGTAGAAGTGGACGTGGACGGTCACGTGAGAACTGCAAAATATCACTGAATGTGGCTGCCTGCGTGTTCTGACCAGGGCCTTGGAGAGGTGATGGATTCTTGGTTGTGTTCTATCTCGTCACATGAAGGAACTATGAGATCCATTTGTTCGATATTGGTTGCAATCATCTGTCGGTACCCTGAGAATTTCCTGTAGTATCCACCATTAACACAGATTGTACCCAGGGCAGGTGATGTCATTGAAACATAATTTGGGCTACTTAGCAGATATGCAATGTGCCTTGTAGTTCACCACCCTCTTGGTCTCATTGGTAAAATTCATCAGCTGCATTATTTTATTCCTCCCTTTTCAAGTGAGTAAATTGTTTTCATTATTTTAAATTAATCACTGTGAAGAACTGAATCTTGGATTTGGGGTTGAAAACATCATTGTCTCTGGATGCCAGTGGCACATTTAGAGTTCGTAAGTGAATGAAGCCCAAAATAACTTCATGGTACAAATTAACTTGCAGTGTATAAAATGACATAAGCTTCTACTTGTGTGGTATCTTAAAAACCAAAGGAAGGCAGGCCAAGTTTTATTTATGAGAATGTTTTATCTCCTCTTTTCTCCTTGCCAGAGCAATCTTTTCTTTTATTCTCAAAGGTGTTATATTTGGCTTCTTGCAGCATGGTAAAACAATCACACGGTTTGTGATTTCACTCTCTGACCATCAAACACGACGAAATGAAACAGGCTGTGCTTTTATTGCACTTTCCACCAAGTTTCTGGCTTGTTGCTCAGGCTGTGACCAAAGCTGGGGAAAGTGATTGAGGGAGCTTAGAAGTAAGATTTACCTCAGTAACTCCAGGTGAGTTATGCCATCATACTTGGTGGTCTATTTTGGTCAGATTGTTGTCTGTAGGCAAGCTTGACTTCATAAGTAAGCTGGTTAGAAAGGGTACTACAGAAACTAAGACATTTTTAAACTTATATATTCTCTTCTCTAATCACGCAACTGTCTGACTGTGACATTACAAATGGTCAATGATACCAGTCTCAAATCTGAGACTTCTGGTAGGGATATAATAAGTCAAGCCATAACTATTTGCCTTTTTAAGCCAATGCAAATAAACTTGATCATGGAGAACCAGAGAACCAGCCTCTATGAAAACAAAGAAGTCTAATTAACAGGGTGGAATGTGTTAGTGTCATGGCAACAGATCGCAGATATTAGGAGAGTGCTAAGTCATGGAAGTCCAGGAAGACACAAGAAAGTGTCGTGATGGACAGATGAAAAGACAAGATTCATAGACGAAGACAGGCCTGTATTACTAGAACAGTCTAAGTCAAAGGGTCTGCGGTAGGACCAAGAATCAGTACCTAAATTTGTGTCTTAGGCAAATGCTTCTCAAGAGCAATACTGGACCTATTCCTAATGCCAGACACAGTGCTAAGACTTTTGCAGAGTTTGTTTTATTCTTCTGGAGTTAGGAAAGTAGGTGCTTTGAGTATTTTTATTTAATATTTGAGGAAACTAAGCCACACAAAAGTTGATTACTTGTCTATTACTCCCCCAACACACACAGTTGATTATATAAATTATATATTAGTAATTAATTATTAGTAATTATATAAATGTACCTGTCCAGGCAATCTTATTTAAATATATATATTTGCATTGAAAATGGATTTTTATACAACATATTCTGATCATGATTTTCACTCCTTCAACTCCTGCCAGATCTTGCCCACCTCCCCACTCACCTAGCTCCGCATCCTTTGTTTTGTTTTGTCTTTAGGAAACTAGCAAGTCAAACAAATTTGAATAAACAACAACAAAAGAAAAAGCACCAGAAACACAAACACAATCAAACTCTATAAACTCTATAAAAACACAAAATTGGAAACCATAATATTCAAGCAAATGGCCAATAAAATCAGCTAGACAGAAACAAAGCACAAAGCCATATGAGGCAAACATGTATGTGTATATATTGGGTTTATTTTGTGTTGGTCATCTGCTGGTGGGCACATGTTAAGTGTGGCTAAATAGGCCCATGTGATCTTATTCAAGATCTCATGATGATGAACAGGATAGCCCAATTGGCAGGTTAAGATAGCTCTGACTTTGAGAACTCTCAATAAGGCAAAACTGTGCTTGGTATACAAAAGTACACAGTAAAATGCAGCTCCATTCTTAAGGTCAAAGCATAAAATCAAAGCAGAGGAAACGCTGGGGTGACATGGGTTATTCTCAGCCAAAGCTTGTTAACATATTCTGCCCCCAAACAATAATGTTGCTAATAAAAGGTGGCAGTTGATACCCAGGGAATTGAGATCCCCATACTAGTGGGTAATGGAATAAAAATAAATGAAATGAGAAAAACTAGTCTATCTAGGGCATTGCATGCACCTTAATGTCTGTGAATAAGTTAGTAAGGCAGTGTCCCACATTTCAATGGATTTGTTCTCAAATTTTTTTATGGAAAAGGTATTATTTATAAAAATAAACATCCTCTTTGTTTTTCTGACAAAAGTCTTGTCCATTCAGGAATGGGGTGCTGTGAGATTTTTTTTTCATAATCTGCTGTCTTGTGTTGTTGAATTTTTTAAATCACGTTTTCATGTTATTTTCACCAAAAAAACCATTAAGAGGAGAAAAAAAAGTTTCAAGAACTTAGGCTGAATTCTGTGTTTCTGTAATCTCTTGTGTATATACATAATTTTTGAGATTCAAACCACAGATTAAGGAGGACTAATTATCTCCCCTAGATCTGCTTTTATGTCCTTTAAAAATAATAGAACAAAAAGAATAAAACTGAAAGCATATTTACTTTTTTTTTTTTAAAGACTCTCTGGGGAAAAAAATCCATTGATTTCTACTTCAAAGGAAGTGGGTGAAGACATTTGGTAGCTCCAGTTCAAGAGGAGACACCAGGTCTTTGAGAGCTGCATTCTAGGCTATTTGGTATCTGGGTCACATTATTAGAAATTGTGCTTATCTATGTTTGAGACATTTTTCCTATTATGCCTGATTTCAGTTTCCCCATGACAACTCACTTCCCACTACTTCTTAAGTCAGTAAATGCAGTTTAGTCTTAAAAACATGAGAATTCTCCAGGTCAATTGTAAATAGTATTTTTCCATGGAATAGCTCCACCCATTTCTGGTCTACTGGGACTATCCTCTATGTCTTATGATAAAGTAGTATAGGTGGACTATTCAAAAAAAGAAGTCAAATAAAGGTTGTTATTGAAAAAAAATTCATAAAATGTTTGAACCAAATTACAGTCTCTACCCAATTCTCCATGGTTGTTTTTATAGGCCATGAAATTATAGCTAAAGTCAACTTTAGTTTTGCCCTAATGGAGAGGAACAGCAGAAGAAATAACCCTAACACCACAGATAATTCAAATGCGTTTAAATTTGGCTTTTGAATACTTTCTATGATAAATTTCACAGCACATTGATCTTCTGATTATGTTTTGTTTGGGATAATGCGGAAATGAACTGGCACTTAGTGACTTGATGGGTAAGAAAAGAGTCTAGGATTGGATAGGAAAATAAGACTGTGGAAAGAATTTGATTCCTCCAGGACCCCTAATGCCTGGAATTTATATATTTTCTCCCCGCATCACCTCTGCCTCTCCATCTTTCGCCTTTCTCTTCCTCCTCCTTAAGCTTTGTCTTTTTCATATTATTCCCTTCTTTTTTCCCCTGAAGTCATGAAAAGAAACTCAAAAGCAAAGGAAAACATTGTGTTGTCATTGTGACATCATTGGTTGTCAAGGCTAGGCATTAGATTGAGGAATATTGTGTTCTAGGTGGCCTCCTTATCAGAAGGAACACAAACTGACAGGAGTTGCATTAACAAAAGCCAGGGCTAAAAGCAAGAAAATGGGCTAGCCCAGCAGCAGTTCTCTCTGACCTTACCCAAGTCAAGCAGTTTGTCAAAACTTTAACTTGCAATTTAATATTCTAAACTCCATGAAAACTGTATCATGATGTGGAAAGAAGCAGAGCCAGGCAGATGTTGTGGATGCCAGCACATAGGAGTGCTTATATGAAGTACTGTTCCAGTGACAGACTTTAGCCAGCTAAGAAGTCAACTGTCCACACCACAGGGCAACAAACAGACACCTCTAGCAATTCCATATGGAGTCAAAGGGAAAACGCCTAACTGCGGCAATTTCTTTGTTTGAAGAGGTAGCAAACGCTGCCTTTTAGTACCGTTCATGGCTATTCTAAGAAAGTTTTTAACCCTCCCAAAGAACACCACAGGATGGAAACTTTGGAGGAGAAAGATGTTTGCATGGCAGGTACCCAGGCCCACCTCCTGGAGAATCATCTTTCAGAATAAATTCTTCTTAATGGTATGGACAGGTCTGTTCTCTGGTTCTTGAGTTTGCTTTCATGGCACTTGTCAAGAAGCTGGACACCTCTTCCTTTTCACAGTTCCCTCTAAAATAATTAGAACAAGGAGGTTGAGATTTTCCATAAACACTAAAGAAAGAGCAACAACAGCAAAATACTAGAATAGGAAATAGAAGAAGTAATAAGATGATAATATCGAATATGCATGCCAGATACAAGATAACTCTAGTTAGTACATTGAGTATTTATCAGTTGGCGTCTGGAATGCTGCATGCTGAAGGATGTAGCAACTCAGAGTGACGTGACTGACTCTGCAAATGCTCACTAGACTGGAGAAAAGGGGTTTTGACAAGGCGACCTCTGTTTGCCATCCTTGGCGAGAAGATGCTCACTCTTCCCAAAGAGCCAATGTGAATTATCATTTCATGGGCTTACTTTATCAGAGAATTGCTGGAATAATTGATATAATTATTCATGAAAGCCTTAAAGGAGTATAGAGACTCTGGCCAATTTATTCCTCAGGGTATAATTTGTGTCACAGGTGCCCTCATTTGAGGGCTTTGGTCTCTGAAATTGTAGGTGTCATCGTGGACAACCAGTAGCAGTAATCTCCTGGGTTTACGTGAGTGTGAGTATCTGTGAGTGTGTGTGAGCACCTGTATGGGGGCTGTGGAGGAAAGATGATGGAGGTTCCAGCCATCAGGATGTTGTCCACTTCGGTTTTTGAAACAATCACTCAGTGGTCTGAAACCTTCCTAGTGGCCACCAAGCCACAGGAATTCACCTTGCTCTACCCCCTCAGTGCTGGGATTACAAGCATCTGCCCAGGTTTTAAACATGCTGTGTTCTGGATATGAAACTCGGAGCTTCATGCTGGCAAAAAATACACTTTACTGAGCAAGCTATCTCCTCAGCCCTTCCCATGTTTTCTAAGCCTGCGCAGTCATTTTCTGTTCTAGTCTCAGAGGGATCCAGATTTTATTAAGAATACTACCTCTTCGTTGACCAAATGGGGAAAGTGTGGCCGATAACACAGTAAAAATAGCATGTTTCCTAACAGGGGAAAGGTGGCCCCTGACAGGCCCGCAGTAGGACTATAGCTTCATACCATCGCTTGCCTGTTACCATGTGCACGCCCAGGTCAGTGCATATGGCACCTGCTCACGGCACCCATGCTCTCCCTGCAGCTCAGCTGCCCATCCTCATCCTTCCCCTCTCAACCATGCTGGACTAGCCATGGAAGCTTCACCACCGTGTTGACAAGCGAACACATAACGGCTTTCTTTTCCCTACAAGGCTTCTCCTCCAGCTCTTTACCATCAATTTTGTTTTTTTGTAATTTAACTTTTTGTAACAGGGAAAAGTACTTTTGAGTTTCATTTCAACCTATAGTATTCCTTACTTACTATATCGTATGATAACCTCAGGAAACACTAAATTCTAAGCATCTAATAACAGCATCACTTTGGGGTCATTTTTTTAAGCAGCAGCAGCCTTTTATTCTCGTTGTTCCACATTTCGGAGGAATCCAGAGCCTTTTATTGAAGTGAGGAACGGTATAAACCTGTCAAGGTGCACTGAGGGAGAAGTTAGCTCATTGAACATCAGCACATCTTGGAATGTTTGATGCTAATGATCTCAAAAGGGACCCTGCCTAATGCACATTGGTCACAAGTGCATCTTACCGCTGCCACCTCCATCACCGTGGTCGACTCTCAACAGGAAGGATGGGAACGCATTTTACAAGACACGGTGGGTAGCATTGTGCAGCCTCGTGCACCCATGAGTACCTTCTCGCTTCCTTTCTTTCACCCTGTTCCTCTCCTTTACACAGAGGGGAGCCTAAGTTCCCATTTCAGGAGAACTCAGTAAGGAAATAAAAATTTATCTCTCTCAAGAATCAGAGTGTCTTTCTAATTACTGCTGCTTTTAAAGGAATGCGTGAGTGTGTGTGAGTGTGGTGGTGTGTGTTAGGGTGTGAGACAAGGATGGGGTGACACACTATCACACTCCCCCATATTAATATGGTGAAACTGAGGCCCATGCAAGTGGACTGATACTTTCTGTCTTCAGTGAGTCTAAAGGCGGCTATTGGTGGGTTTCTTTGTTTTGATTGTTGTTGTTTGTTTGTATGTTTTGGGTTTTTTGCCTGTTTATTTGGCTGCTTTTAGAGGATGGTTATTTTTCTTTTGGTTTTTATGAAACACAGTCTCACTCTGTAGCCTGGGCTAGCACTGGAGTCAGGGTATAACCAGGCTATCCATGAACATGCCATCTTTCTTATGCCTCCAAACTGCTGGAATTAGAGATGTCTGTCAACAGATGGAGCGGTTTTTGTTTATTCTGCTGAAGCATACAAAATAATTGATTAATAAAATGAATACAGAGTAATTCCCTCTTGGAGCTAATAAGTTTATGTTATGATAGATGGTCAAGAACGTCCTCCATACTTCATTTTAACTACCAAGCCTGCCATTCAGCAAAAAGAGTTAATCATTTTCTTTCTTTTTTTTTCAGAGTAAAGTTAAACGTTTATTAGGGTTATGGAGGGGAAAGGGGAGAAGAAGAGAGACAGAGAGAGAGAAGGAGAAAGAGAGGAGACAGAGGAGAGACAGACAGAATTGGGGGGGGGCAGGGGAGAAGATGGGGAAAGAGACAGAACCTGCCTCTCCCTAGAGGAAGACAGGAAAGAGAGCTCTCAGAGAGTTAATCATTTTCAAATACCCTGAAAACAAACACAGTGGCTGCTTTAAGGCTATTATAGAATATGGCTCCTTAAATTTCCCCTTGAGTGATATCACTTATGTGGTCTCCAGACCTTCATTATTACCAGCTCCATTTCCACATAGCCTACAGATGTTGGTACTCTTTCTTAATGGCATTACAAGTAAATTGTTGATGGAAATTTAATGCTTTAGATTAGCCTGGTTGTCTGTCAGAGTGAAGAGCAGGCGGGAGAAGGATCTATGGGGATAGCATGGGTGAAGGATGGCCTACAAGGGAACTTCTCAGATTTCTATGATAGGAGAACTGGGCTTTAACACAATGAGCAAGAGCCTTGGCCATGCCTGCAGCCTAACTCTTGTTGTGACCTTGGCATCATTTTCCTTTCGTTCATTTCTGACCACTCATCTGGCCTTTGGCTGTGTTCTTTCTTGGGCTGTACATTTTCTGTCCTCCCTCATTCGGGCAGTGGCATGCAGATCAAGTGGCAGTGAGCCAATCTCTTGTCCTTTTGAATGTGGGCACATAGCTTAGGAATGACCCAGACTATAGAATCTCATTGCCTTGATCTAATTAATACTGGTGTCTGAACAACCAGAAAGCCAATTTAAGAATATCCAAGGAAACCCTTTCTGTTTACTTTCTCATTCCCCTACCCTTGGATATAATGTAATACGGAAGCTCTTTTGGGCCAGTAATCCTCACATTTTATCTAAGCCTCTTGCTTCTGTCTGGGCTTCTACCACTGAGTCTAAGACCAGATGGCTTTCCCAACCAGAACTGCTAGTGATTCCTCTGCCTTTTCACTGTTTTCTTGCTACTTTCTGAACCTGAGACTTTCAGGACACTGGTTTCCTGACACCAAACTGTGTCCTCCAATCCTCAAATAGTTGGAGAACGGGAATGGCTATTGTGGCAGCTTATTTTTGCCACTAACATTTTTTTGATATGTTTGATGCACTTCCAAGACTAGAAGGAAAATCCTCTTGGAGACTTTGGGTTGGGGTGTACATAACTTATCTTTATTTCTAACTCATGTCTATGATACTGGAGATATTCTCCACTGATAACCATGAGTGAATTAAGTAATGAAGTCAGAGCTGCCCTTGAATCTCTACTATGCTGGTTTGTAATACTATAATTTGCTTGAAGTAAGCTCTTGAACAGCCAGGCTGACAATGCCTTGACCTTAGTTCTTTTACTGATCTTGGTTTTCATATGCCCGTTGGAATTTATTTCCTTTGCCACTTGACATATTCTTTCCCAGAAAGAACCTCAAGAATCCTTGCTTTGCTTCAAGGTCTACTCGCTCTTTGGCCTCTTCTAATCTCTCATCAGAATCTTTTATTCCCTTCTATTTTTAATCTCTATTGGTGTCACTTCTAGAACCCAGTACCAAGCATTTGAATTTTCTTCTTCAGTTCCCTGACTTCCTCCCCTCTAAACTCATCCCTTTTCCAATCCTCTAATCCTGGAAAAGTTTTTCTAGAAAACCCACACAGTTTGTTTATTCAAGGTCATGCACTGAATTTGGGCTGTCTCAAAATCACAACCAAGTCTAGTGTCCTTTCTACTTAATCTCATAAATTTCTATGGAGGACTAAGCAATTTCTTAAAATTTAATGTAGAAATATACTGCAACATAAGACAAAATTCCAGACATGAGTAAAGGGGAAGTTAAGAAGGAGCATAATCAGGGAAACTCCTGATAATGGTGCAGTCACTGTGTAGATAGACTAAATTGTCTTTATTGAACCAAATTTATCAACCAGTGTAGACTCAGTAAGTCTTTAGCATTTAAAGGGGCATCAATAAAAGAACGTTGTATTGAACCAGTGTGAAAAGATCCTGTGGAGGCAATTCATTGCCCATTGGAACAGAAGACTTTGACAGAGAAGATGTGGGTTGCTTGTGACTGATGATGACATCTGGAAGAGACCAGCTTTCACTCTGGAGTTGCTTTCGCAGAATGGGAAAACTTTATAGTGAATGAGGAGCCCATTTTCATAAAAATGTTAAAACTTGTGGTAAAGCATGAGCCTCCCTGTTCACAGAGCAAACAAACAAGTTAATTTGTCATTTATATTTATGGTGCTGCTATGGGCCTATTTGTCAAGAGCAAATCTAACAGACTTTCCTGCATTTGGTGTCTTCCTTTTGTCTCCACTTTGCCCGAAAAAAACGTCTATTTATTTAGCCATCAAATAATTTGGGAGCATCTATTCCATGGCAAGCACTATGCTCAACATGGAATATATGGAGAACATGACTGCAGGGCTCTAAATTGCAGGCAAGGAATTGACTACCACATCTCCTCCTGCATGTTTGTCTCCCTAGATAACTCACTGTGGCCTCTTTGACCTTCACTGACAAAATAGAAGGCAATGAACTATTTTCCTTCAAGCTAGCTAATTCCTTGGTTATTATGAAGCTGATTGGATCTTTTGTATGCTTTCCAAAGTCTCTGAAGAGAGTCCTTGAAGGTGTCACTCTTCTGGAAGAGTGTCCTAAGACTCACTACTGAGGACGAATGTCAGCCCAATAAGAATAGGATGAAGTTTTATGTTTACCTGACAGTTGGATTATAATTGCTTTCATCCAGGAATGGTGATTCTTTGGCAGGATAGAAGAAGCGCTTGGTTTGGGGCCTCTATTCTGTGTATCAACTCTTTCTTTTAGTCCTCTGAATTTCTAATTAAATAGTCATGAAGGCTTAAATTTACCAGATGTAAAATTCTATGCTTGTGAGTCCCATTGTACTACCTCCTTCTCAGAAAGGGAAGAAAGAAAGTTGATGGCATTTGTGCAGTGACACAGTTGGAAAAGGTAGGTCAGGGATGGAACCTGTACTTACACAGCCCTAGAGCAAAAAAGGTAGGGGGCAGGGGTAAGGTATCTTTCCCATGAGTCAGTTTAAAAAACAGTATCCCTGGTGTCTGTATGATTCACATAATGTTAGTGATCATGGATTTCCTAGTGGTTGATGTCTATTAAAAGCCATTCTACACCAGGACTGTGAGCTGCAGTGGGCAGGGAGAGCCAACTGGTTTGGGGGTGTGACAGGTTCAAACAAGAAAAGGAAAAACAACATAATTCTAGATAGTTCCCAGTGGTGACAGGAAATATGTGAAAGGTAAAGAGGGCTTGTCTCAGTTTCTTTCTCTGGGCCGCTAGGGAGTCTGACTTTCAGGAAGTGTGAATTTCTCCAGGTGCTGTTTGAAGATGACTCTGACATTCATTTCAGCAATTAGTTCTAATTGTTTTCTAATGTTATCCATACAAAGGAACCTGGGTTCATTGTGCTCTTTTCACACACATGCATTGCTATCGTTGGTTTCGACACCCTCCACTGCACTTCCCCAGCTTCACCACTCCACCATTTGTGGGTCTCTTTCTGCACCGACAATAACTCATGGCTCTGTGTTCAGAATGCATGTGTCCTAAAACAGTCTTGTTCTCCACTTTCCTTTTTAGGTTTCTTTCTCCTCCCTATATCATTGTCCCCTTTCTACTTTCAAATCTATTTGTCTGTCTGTCTATATCTATCTATCTGTCTATCTATCTATTTATCATCTATCTATCTATCATCTTATCATCCTGTCTCTATCTATCTGTATCTATCTATCTGTCTGTCTGTCTCTCTATCATCTGTTGTAAGGAGGTCTGCTTGTTAGTTCCCATCTGCTGAACCCTGAAATAATCACACAGAATCTGTATTAATTAAATCACTGCTGGGACCATTAGCTCTAGCTTCTTATTGGCTAACTCTTACATATTAATTTAACCCATTTCTACTAATCAGTGTATGGCCACGTGGCTGTGGCTTACCTGCTAAAGTTCTAGCGTCTGTCTCCAGTGAAGCCTCTGGAGCTTCACTGGAATGTCTCTGACCCCACCTTTCTTAATCTGTGCATCACCACGATGTCGTGGCCTACCAGCGAAGTTTCAGCATGTCTGTCTCCAGTGGTGGCTCCATGGCTTCTCTCAGCATTCAGTTTAGTCTTTCCTGCCTACCTAAGTTCTGCCCTGCTATAGGTTCAAAGCAGTTTCTTTATGTATTAATGGTAATCAAAGCATAGAGAGGGAAATTCCACATCATCTCTCAACCTTCCTACCTACTTTCTATTTATCATCTATCTATCTATCTATCTATCTATCTATCTATCTATCTATCTATCTAATCTATCTACCATCTATCTGTATGTCTATCATCTGATTTTCTTCTATAAATACATACAAATAAATTTACAGGTAGATTCTACCTGTGAGGGAAATGTGATATCTGTCTGACTCTGGATTATTTTACTTACCATCATGATCACTGTTTCTATCAATTTTCCTGTAAATGTCACAACATTGTTCTTTAGAGCTAAATAGAGCTCCATTGTGTATATAATCCCAGTAACCTTTATCATTTGTCTGTTGATGGACAAGTCCTCTGGTTATAGTTTTGCCTTAGTGAACTCACAGACTGGATTGTCTCTATAGTATATAGTGTGCAGTGTATAGTTTATAGTGTGGAATGTATGGTATATTGTATGGTGACTTAGATTTTTGGGGACCTTACATAACTGATACAGCAGGATCATATATTGGTTTAATTTTCAGTTTCTGAAGAATCCCTGTAGTGATTTCTACAGTGGCTATACTAGTTTACAGTCTCACCACAAACTCTAAGAGTTAAGTATGGATTCACCACCCTTTCTGGGTCCAGTGGTATTGCACACACGATATATGTGCATACACTCAGGCACACATATCCATAATAAAAGAAATGTAATTATGATTTCATTTCTGAATGTTCTTGTTATATGCTGTAATATCTCTCTGTCTTCTCAAAACTGTGACACTTTCCTATCAATTCTTTGGCTTTAAGATCTATTTACTTGTTTATATTCCCAATGAGACTAAGTCTTGGATTTTTTGATTCTTTGATCTTTATGTTATGTTTTCTGTCTACTTCTCTGACATTTGACTCATTTTTTTCAGCACACGAGGATGTAACATTAAGGAGTCTGTGACTGCTCTATTTTAAATGAGTGTCTTTATTTCCAAATGTCCTTCTTGGTACTGCTTCCATTGTGCCACTCGGTTTTGTGATGTTATCTTCATTTTCATTCAGTATGGGGACTTTTTCATTTTCTTTTTGATTTCATCAGTGACTCATTCATCATTCAGCAATGTGCTGTTCAATCTCCATGAGTCTGGAAATTTGCTTTAGATTCTGTTGCATGGATCTTTAATTTTATTTCAGAACAGTCAGATTACTTTAGGAAGTTTCTTTAGGTTTCCTATCATCATTGAGATTTGTTTTGTGTTCTTATATCTGAACAATAGCTGATTGTGCCCTGGGTTGCTAAGAAGAATGGCTAGTCTGCAGGTGCTTGGATGGAATCTTCTTTAAATGTTTGTCAAGTCCACCTGATCTACAATAACATTCAACACTGGTGTTTATTTATCTTAATCAGGGTATCTGTCTATTGGTGAGGGTTGGGTAGTATTGAAGTCACCCACTATTGTTGTTTTGAATCTGTGACTTTACATCTAGAAGCATTGGTTCTAGCATTTTGAGTGTACCTGCTTTCAGTGATTATGGTTAAAGTTGTAATTTATACTTGATGTGTTATTCCCTTAATCAGTATAAACTGACCCTCCTTATCTTATCTGACTAGTTAGGGTTTGAGCTGAACTTTGGCAGATATATGAACACTCATTTCTTCTTGTGTCTTAACTCCATTTTCTTGGAATATTTGTTTCTGTCCCTTTAACTTAAAATAGTGTCTAACTTTGACAATGAGGTGTATGTTTTTTTTTGAGACAGCAGATAAATGGATCAGAGGACAAGTCTGGGATTATTAGATTTGGAGGAGATGTATTGCATTGATTTTTTATGTTATTTGTGTTTTTGTGTTCAGTCTTGTACAGCTAGAGTTAGATCATTGATTAATTTTTTTTTTAATTTAGGGCACCCTTCTATTTTCAGAGCAAGGATTTTTACCCTTTGTGAGAGAATAAGCTCTAATGGCCTTGCAGTGTCATTTTTTTCTGAGAAACTTGTTTCCAGGATAGCATATTCTGTCCCTAGTCCTCCCCTTTGAGTGGAATATTGTCTGCAACCAACAGACCTTATCCAAGGGTAGATGCACTATGGAAATGATATAAGACTCAACTATAACACAATTAGTCCTATGACCTTATCACATTAGGGAGTAAGAGGATATTAATAGTGACTTGCAAACTAATATATTAATCATTTTGTATATTATTAAAAATAAACATAAAAAAGAAAAACATACAGTGAGACTGTTAATTAGTTTTTAGATGACAGAATGAATGTAGAAAAGTAAAATAAAAGGAAGAAGAAACTGTCAGGGAAAGATGTAGGGAGATGATGGAATTTGGGTGAAAGTTATATTGAAGAGAGGTAAGTATATGCTATCAGATAAACAGACCAGTCCTGTACCTCTGGAGACACAAAAGAAAGAGATTAAAGAAGGCACCACGTGATGGAAAGGCCTTGCATGCTCATAAGTTGACAGTTTGATATCATGAGAGTGGCTGTAGTACTAAAAATGATCTACAGATTTGATTACAATTGTCAGAAGAATCCCAATGACAATATTCATAGGAATAGAAGATAACAATACTGAGTTTTATATGGAAACACACACACATGCAAAAGATCTTAAATAGTCACAGTCATCCTACAAAGAAAGATAGTGTTGGAAGTATTGGAGTACCTTATTTCTAGTCATGCTCCATAGTCACAGTAACAAAACATCATGCTACAGGCATAAAGAGACTCATAGATCAAAGGAATTGAGAACTCAGGGCTAAAACTATATAAACACAGTTTATATAAATACCAAGTATCTGAAAAAGGTAGAAAAACTACGTATTGGAGGAAACAAACAGCTTTAGAAAACAGAAAGATTATTTACTGCTGGTAGCCGTAGAAACTTCCTTAACTGTGACAGGATACACAGGTTTATTAAAGACCAAATNTATTGGTTTAATTTTCAGTTTCTGAAGAATCCCTGTAGTGATTTCTACAGTGGCTATACTAGTTTACAGTCTCACCACAAACTCTAAGAGTTAAGCTCCCCATAAAACCCTCACTGACATTTGTTGTTACTTTGGTTTGTTTTGTTGTGTTATTTTAATGTTTTAGCATATAGGAGTTATACATAGCAATGGATCTCATTTTGTAATTTTTATCCATGTATACAGTGTGTTTCTACCATAGTCACCATACCACATTTACCCTTTAAGTCCTTTTCCCATACTTGCTAATTTTCTTCATCCAAACTAGCTCCAGTTTTATTGTGTGTGTGTGTGTGTGTGTGTGCGTGTGCATGTATGAAAAAGAGGGAGGAAGATAGAGCTTTAATAAATTCCTTATGGCTGTGTGGGTTTGTACAGGAGCATGGACAGTTTTTCAATAATTTCTCTATTAACTAAACATTTCTTTCCCTTCAGTTCCCAAATTTCTAACACAGAGACTTAATATTAATTATAAAAGCTTGGCCAATATCTCAGACTTATTACTAACTAGCTCTTACTATTTAGATGAAACCATTTCTATTAATCCATGTGTTACTCCATGCCTCATGGCTTCACATGTCCTTCAGGATGTCTTGCTCCCTCTGCATCTCCTGGAAACCCTTCTTCCTCCCAGCATTCTCATTTTGGCTGTCCTGCTTATTCTTCCAGCCTGGCTACTGGCCAGTCAGTTCTTTATTAACCAATGAGAGTAATATATATTCACAGTGTACAGAAAAATTATTCCACAGCACTACACCCCTGAAAAACGTCTCTTTCTCAATGAGAACTACATATATACTGTGATGTGTGGGTTTTATAAATTCTACTTTGCTTCTGCCTTTCATGTCTGAGTGTTGACAGGCCAAATAATGTGTGGACTTTGTGCAAGTAATCCCAGCATCTCTGCGTTGAGAAGTAAACAGCCAAGGCATGCCCAAAGTCAGCATGGCACATTCCTCCTAGCCCTTCCTTAAACTCTTACATTCTTTCTGTCCCTTCTACAATGGTCCCTGTGTGTTGGAGAGGGCGACACCGATGTAACACTTGTGACTGGGTATTCAGCGATCATTTCTTCTCAGGATTTTGTTCAGTTCTGAATGTGTGTAGTCACCATGGAACCTGACAAAAGATGCCTCTCTAAAAAGAGATAGAGAACAGAACCAGTGGGTAGACGTAAGCATACATGGCAGGCCATTGGATGAACATATATTATCCAATTAGATCAGTGGTTCTCAACTTTCTGAATGCTGTGACCCAAATACTCTCCCTCATGACCTTTGATGTGGGATTCCCCTCAGTATGCTGTAAATATGTTTTATTGCCATTGTTTAATAAAGAAGCTGCTTTGGCCTATGGAAGAAAATAATATAGGTAGTCTGGAAGACTAAACTGAATGTAGAGAGAAAGAAGGCTGAGGCAGGCAGATGCCACGTAGCTACCGAAGGAGAAAGATGCCAGAACCTTACTGTAAGCCATAGCCCCATGGCGATACACAGATTAATAGAAATTAAGATAAAATTAATAAAATTTAATTAATATTTAATTAAATTAATAGAATTTAAGATAAAAGAGCTATCTAGGAATATGCCTGAGCCATTTGCCAAACAGTGTTGTGATTAATATAGTTTCTGTGTAATTATTTCAGTCTGGTAAGCCAGAAAACACAAGTGCAGTCTCCACTGTCAGACCCCCCAGGCCCAATCATTTTCATGTTACTTCATAACTGTAATTTTGTTAGCATTATGAATCAGGATGTAAATATCTTTGGAGATAGAGGTTTGCCAAAGGGATCATGACCCACAGGTTGAGAACCACTAAACTAGAGCAAGCCCAGCAATAGTTTTCTTACAGGGTCTGTGACTTCCTGGGACATGAGCTCTTGCTTAGGCTCACAGTAGCAGTTCTGAAGTGTCCCCTGTAAAGTCAGGAATTTGCCAGCATGGCGCCAATGGGCCAATGTTACCTAGCCTGCTAGTATTGCTGCAGACAGGGTCTTCAGCTGAGTAACACAGTTGTCACATCTCTCTCACGGAAGCCTACGTATCACCTTCTGGCACTGTGGGGATCACGCTGCAAGGAGGAAGCTCCTAGACCAGTTCTAGCTTGATTTCTGTATATCCTGCAACCAAAGAATATGGTTTTTCTTTTTGGTGTTTCAAAACAGGGTTTCTCTGTAGCTTTGGAGCCTGTCCTGGAACTAGCTCTTGTAGACCAGGCTGGCCTCGAACTCACAGAGATCTCCTTGCCTCTACCTCTCAAGTGCTGGGATTAAAGGTGGGCACACCACCACCCGACTGAATACGATATTTTCAACCAAAGCCACCAACAGCAGTTGCATTGCTTGTATTATTTTGATGGTTTGGGGACCTCCTTGACCCACCCTGCTACTGGGATTTTTCAGTGAAATCTGGGAGTAGTTTATCCACCCATACAGGCTACTCCCATTCAAAGTGCTCTTTATTAATTTATTTCTTGATTATCTTATCATAATAGATATTACAATGCTCTCATATGTCATTAAGACGACCGTTCTCCAGAACATTTAGACCCTTTCACTGTCAGTAACCCCTGCACCCCTTCCATATCACATACATTCCACCACCCTGCCCCCACTTTAGTAATCTTTTAATGACTCTCAGACGGCCAATTTTAGTGACCTAGGCTCTATACACTCATCCGCATAAATGCATATATGTAAAAATCAGAAGCTAAGGTTTGTATTTTAGAAAGAACATGTGATATTTAATTTTTCTGAGTCTTAGATACTGCACTTAATATTTTTTCAGAAAATTTGAGAATTTTATTTGTGCTCAAGGTAGAATAAAATTCTGTTGTGTATATTTACACATATTCATTATCCATCCATCAGATGATGGACATCTAAGAGGATTTCATCTCCTTGCCTCTGTGAGCAGAGCATCAATAAACAGGAAGCACAAGGACCTCTGTGCTAGAAAGGGAATCCTTGGCATATGTCTGGGACTTAAGTAGTTGGGTCCTACCTTAGCTCTAGTACTGGATTTCTGAGAAACAGCTGCACTAATATCAATAGACCCTGTACAGGTTTATACTTCTCCCAGCACTGTACAGGTTCTCTCTTCTCCACACTCTTGCCTGCATGCCTTACCTTCAGTTTACTTGGTGACAGCCATTATGACCGGAGTGAGATGGAATTTCAAAGTCATTTTAATTCACCTTTTCCTGAAGGTTAAGAATGTTGAACTCTTTCTAAAATATGTATTGGTTGTTTGGAATTCTTCTTTGAGGACACTCTGTGTGGTTCCTGGATTAATCTAGAGGAACTGAGTAGATAGAATGATGATTTGGTGCAAAGTGACTTCACTAGACGGGCTTATGCTACTCCGGCTGAATAGTGCAACAGTAGACATCTGCACGGTGGAGAATCTGGGAACCCAAAGGCTGCACAATCTAAGGGCACAGCATTAGGACTGTGCAGTCCCTGTCTCATGATGACAGTCTAGGAGGTCCCTGGAGATCTTTAGTCTTGTTTGGAAAACCAAGGAGCCTGGCTTCGGATATTAGCAAACAATGCAGCAGTGGTGGCTGAACATTTTGCTTTTGAGGATTTGTCTTTTTATTTTATGTATGTGGGTATATTGTCTGCATATGTCTAAGTGTACTGTGAGTGTGTGGATGGTGTCTGTGGGAGCCAGAAGAGGACATTGGAAGCCCTGGACCTGGAGTCAGAGAAGGTTGTATGATGACATTCATGTTCTAGAAACAGAAGGGTCCTCTTTGAAGCAGCCACTGCCCTTGACAATTGAGCCATCTTTCCAGCCCTTGGTTTGAAATTATTTTATGAGAACTTTTGTATCTATATTCACCAGAGAGATAGGTGTTTAATTCTATTGTGTCTTTAACTGGTTTTGCTATCAGTGAAATATTGGTTTTATAAAATATGTTTTAAAATATTCTTTCCTTTCTATTTTATGGAATAATTTGAACAGGATTTATATTTGTTCTCCCCTAATGCCTGATGGAATTCTGTCTGCAATGTGTAAATTCAGGTCTGGATATTTTTGTTGTTGATGTTTGCTATGGATCTTAATTAATACTTCAACATCAATGCGTGTTATAAATCCATTTATATCGGTTTTATTTAACTTGGTATTCATAAGCACTCAGAAATCTGATCATTTCTTTTAAATTTTTTGATTAAGTGAAATATGACTTTAAGAAATGGCCTGGCAGTAGAAAGATAGCTAAGCAGTTAAGAACACATCTTCCTGAGGTAAAGATTTCAGTTTCCAGCACCCATGTCAGGCAGCCTGCAAGCTATAATGCCATTTTCATGGATTCACCACCCTCTTCTGGGTCCAGTGGTATTGCACACATGATATATGTGCATACACTCAGGCACACATATTCATAATAAAAGAAATGTAATTATGATTTCATTTCTG